>JAHWFP010011990.1:9370-24046 GCA_023313725.1 Lithobius niger | reverse complement strand
GGCTGAGAAGAAGCATTCGAAAATATTTGTGTTTATATAGTGTTGAAGAAGCGAAAGGGGTTTAAAATAAAACGGTAAAAAGCGTTCAGTGTGCAACACTTTATAAACACATGCTTAAAACTCATGTAGGCCTAGTGTCGAAGAAATGTTTCAAAGAAACCAATAGTATTTTCATTTTAAAACAGTGTTACGACACATGATATGGGACGGTCATTATTTATGGCCAGGAAAGTTGGGGGGGGGGGGGGGGAAATGAAAATGTGACCACCAAATTTTCGATGACCCTTCCCTCCCCTTCTTCGAGACCCTGAAACAAAAATCTTAACCACCCCAAGGTCCGAAAAAATAATGGCTTCCCCCCCCCCCCAACAAAAAAATATGGCTATTGAGACTGTCTGCAGATGATTTCCTGTAGCCATTAGTACTGAGTACTGTAGCCAAATTAAGTAAGTAGCACTCCGCATCGACAAGTTACCGCTATAGTTGTAAAGAAAACGTGCCTCGTTTTTAACGAAAAGACACGTTGGATTTAAGTATTCTTTAAAACACGGATGTTTCTTACATTCATTTTGTATCAAGTTTCATACAATATATGATGAACACACTGTTTGCTTATATGCCCACATCCATAACACAGTCAGTACCTGATACACAGAAGAAGAAACCAGGGGGCAAGACTTTTCTACATTGAAAAAAAAATATATACTTGCAGTATTGGTACTAACTACTAGCTTCAAAACCTTGTACACTCGCGGGGGTCTGAGGGGCTTCCCCCCCCCCTCCCCGATGCTGAGGTATTTTTAGAAAGTGCTGGAAGTGCCAATTTTTAGGTCCAAAAATTACTTCTTCCAGTTTGGTCAGTGATTTTTTGTAATCCCCCCCCCCCTTGACGAGACCTGAAAAAATGTATGCCCCCCAGAGTCCAGAAGATTCAATTACCCCCCCCCCTCCCCATCCCCCCGGGGGCGATAAATAATTACCAGAACCTAAACATTAGCAGGACCAAGAGGCATGAAGGAGTAGTCTCCAACACAGTTCTGCTCCATGTTCTCTATTACCGAGTCCTGACCCCATACGGTCAGTTGATGAACTAGGGACCGTTTTTACTTTTGCGGAGAACGAACGCTAAAGATTACGCTGTGCAGGATTTTACTTATAAATACTAGTGAAAAATATCACCCAGGGCTGATGAGACTAGTCTAAGCAAGTGCCAGTTAATTAGCAGTATATGGCGCTTAAATGCGGATCCTGAAGAAGCGAGGAAGACGCGTTTGGCGGCTCAAGTCAAGGCCGACTGAGGTACAAATTGTGTATTGCCTAAATTACCTCCCAGCTCCACGCCTATTCTCACGCCACGCGTGCCGGGAAGGTAATGTCTGCTAGCACTGCTTTGGTACGTGAATAAGATTTTGGCGATGTTAAATCAACTGGTCTTATGGAGCCAGAAAGTAACATCCACAGCTTCCAGACATCCTTGTGACGTTAAGCGGTTATACGTACACTTCTGTACCTTTTCCTCCCCTTACGCACTCTTTATGTACCCTTCCGTACCATTATGCACTCTTTTGTACCCTTACATATACACTTTTAAACCACACGTACCCTTTTATGCCCTTAGGTACTGTAACGACGATTATACCGGCTTTAGATTGCATTGTTGCTATGGCTTTGGGATATATTATACGTTACCTTCGTTGACGTGTCGCCCATTCACTGTAAGTATGGTTGTTAGTTAGTGTTCTGCTACTCAATCCTCTCACCAGAAGGCAGAAGATGCTCAATAGAGCGAGCTACAGCTGAGGTGAATCATGGAACTCCCATGGCATCATTGGCAGAATGGCATTGTGGGTAACGATGCACTCTGGGCAATACTTCGGACTATTTAAGGAGCTGTTCTTAGCACTGCAATTGTCATACTGGGTCTGGAGCCCAACGTATAGCAACATCTCTCCAACAGTTATACGCAACATACGGCTGGCTGTTTCTAGAGCAATCCTGAACCGCTTTTACCATCATTTAGTGGTCAAGTCCAGCATGTCCAATAACCACACCTTACCGCCATTTCTGTGTGTTCCCCTTCAACAGCCATTGATCCAGTGTTGCATAAGTGGTGCATCGGCCTAACACATCAGCTACTTCATCTGGTTTTGTTCCGTGTTCCCTCTTATGTCCCGTTTACACTTTATTTACGCTTTCCTGAACAGAAGAATTGGATTGTAATTCCATCTTTTATAGGTCAAGAGTTACACGTGTTTTAAAATCCTACACGAAAACCTACTAAACGAGACCGATAGGACACCTTTAATCTAGTGAAAGCTCGTAAATCGACGGTATTCAACGTAAAAAAAAAAAACACAAATCTTTAAAACCAGTGAAACAATTTGGAACACCATGTAAGGTGAAGGACGTTAGCAGGAGCGATTGTTTCAAGCAAATAGTTTATTTAGCGTAATTTATTTGCTTCACTAGGCTAACTTTTTTTTGTTTTGTTGTTATTTCGTGTTCATCACTTATGGACGTTTTCGTCGTATGTATATATAGTAGGTATTGCTGATTTTCTGAAACCATGGGTTAACGTAATACCCGCTTCCATCAGCGGTAAGAGAAGGCGTCATATGCCCAAGTCTCTGGTAGGAATGAAACATGAAATCAAAAATGGCTTCATCGTCAACGTGATTTAACCATGATGGCCTAATAGCGACAATACCTTCGGAGATTAACGAAATACTCGTGCCTAGGCAACATTTTCAGTTGAAAAACTTATTCCGTATTGTTCCACATAGTAAGACCCTATTCAAACCGCATCCTGTTCGTTACAAAATGTGATCCACGCCAAGTGGATTCAGATATAGAGTGGCATGCTCGTCGCACTTCTCGGTACGTTCTCGGTACGCGAAACCACTCGCAGCAACAACCCGTTTCAATACAGAATGCTGGATTGGAAAACAGAAAACCTGATCAGTCAAACTGATATACCTTAAAATTTTTAAATCTATTAATTCAGTATTCTTATCGTGATCCTTGTGTTTTGGTGACGCAAAATAGTTTCGATTTCCACGATGACGCTCAGTGACGCAAGTTGGGGCAAGTTGGGCGCCCTCTGGCAGCACTCGTTGAAAGCATTCTCTATTGGCACAGAAGTAGCATTACCTATACAGGGTGAATCGAAAGTTTTGGAGTTTGCAGCCGCATGATTTGGTTTAGCCCCCAAACAACCATCCATCGTTGGTCACCGCAGAGGGGACTACATATTAATACCATTACGGGGTTCCCCGACCCTGCTCCCATTCCCCCCCCCCCTTAAAAAATAACTTTTTTGCTTCCGGTTCCTTTAGGAATAGGGCATTGGTCCCAATTTGAGTTATGTGGGGGGCAGTCAATTGATAATGAATGCAGAAAACAGCATGTAAATCGGTCAACAATATTACGATCTATGAGCAAAACACATTAAAGTGTGCGCGGCCTATCTTGAGTTCGCCGCAGAACGAACACGGATAATCGACTGTACGTTTTTGGCAGCAGAGTGCCTTGTTGATATCCAAGATGGTTACAAAAACAATGGCGGCCGTCGATTAAAGCCGCCCCCTCCAGGAAGACGTAGTCGCTCGTAAAATACTTACAGGACTCAAGATACGCAGCGCACACAATAGTGCAAATGTTGGTTTGAGTGCACAAAATAATACCCATAGCAATTGTGTGGATTGGTTAATTGCATGTAATAAAATGCAGTAGGGAATAGCGAACATAAAGAAATTGATAGGGTTACGCTAGCACATGTTTGTGCAGGTGTTTGTATAGCAAGAAAGAAGTCCTTTCTGTGGACACTTAGGGAATAGGCATTGAGATTAAGCAGGGTTAGGGCTGCCCCCCCCCCCTCACCTTGCCATCCTTAAATATTCCACTTCCGGTTCCTTTACATCGAGTGCCTGTCTACATATACGTAAACATGTGCTAGCCGCACACTTCGTCAACATCGTTACGGTTGTGATTCCTTACTGTAATTATTACACGAAGTCAACCAAACCACACAACTGCTCAGGGTATCATTTTATGCACAACATTTGCATTAATGTGTTTTGGTCATAGCTTGTGCTATTACACCCAGTTACGTGTTGTTTTCCGTATTCATCATGAATTGACTGCCCGCACATATCTGGAATTGCGACCAATGCCCAATTCCTAAGGGAACCGGAAGCGGAAAATTTATTTAAGGGGGTGGGGGGGGGCGCAGCCCTTAAAACTATCTTAACATGGTAACCAATGATCGATGGTTGTTTGGTGGGTAAACCATCAACCAAATCATGCGGCTAAAAAATCGGGTCGATACTTTTGACTCACCCTGTACATATACTGTCGCAAATCTGGTTTACTTGCATGTTTGCTGGGGCCAATGGCAAATCTGGTCTTGTGTGTCTAATCTTACATAGGTGGACATATCTATACCTTGTAATTATATTTCCGGTTCCCGCCTCTAGAACCTTCTAGAACTTTCTATTACCCATAATACCCTGGCTATTTCGCGGTTGTCAGGGGTTACCAAAACGTATTTAAGCATGGGGGCCAGCATGGAAAATCAGAAAGCCTTCGGGCCAGCCAACTGGCTGGTCCTCTTCAACCCCTGCTAGGTCTCCTAGTTAGGGGGATATTTGGCTGTTAGGCCTCTAGTAGGCCCAATTTTGGTTAGGCCTCTAGTAGGCCCAATTTTGGTTAGGCTTTTTTCCCCCAACCTAAACTAAGCCTTTTTATTAAGCTTCTTAACCCTAACTTAACCCCAAAGTTCCCAAGCTTCCCTTAGAAGAATTTATTCAGTCTAATTTTGGTTTAGCTCTCCCACTTTGTTATTTTTCGTCATATACTCTACACCCTGGCCGGTCCGACGATACATCATGTTACGCAAGCATGCACACGTCTATTTCTTTTTGACTTTTTGGGGTTATCCAAACGGGATAATAACTGAGATATTATCCAAGCTCGTTATCAGATTCCTAAATCACTTTTAAACGTCTTAAGAAAAGGGCAACCAAGATTTACAGCCGCGATCGCGGGCGAGTTTAGACGTCACCGACCTCGGCAATTGGTTCGGCAAGTTCCGCTGACTTCCGTTTCTGATTCGCGTGTTAGATAAACGAAAGGTAGATTTCCGACTGAACCTTTGTTACGATGATCGATTGTTTCTATTTTGTAAGTTGCAGCAGCAAAGGTCAGTAACACAAGATGGCGTCCGAAATGGGCGAATGTTAGACGACCAACAACGAACTACACATCAACAGGATGGCATCCGATTTCGCGGGCGCGCACACCGACTTCGGAGTTCACAAGGTCAGAGAATTTAAATCGGTCACACAGAACTGCAAGATTGGTGTCTGCTTACGGCTTTGTCGTTCGTGTTACCGTGGAAGATGATGAACAATATTATTGACAATAGTTAATGCGCATCCCTTCATTTACGGATGGAGGCTTTTTCTTTAGCGTTATTTTAAGCAAGAGTTTACAGGGTTGAGGAGGAGAATTTGTGACTGAGACCCCTACTGAAACGTCTTGGATTCATTCCTATTAGTTCCGCCTAAGTTTATAGAGGGCGCCATGTGTTTTATGTGGGAATTTCTACTCAGTTTTCAGCCTAAAATTAAACTAAACTAGACGAAACTATAGCTTCCACTTGATTATTATTTAGTTTAGCTTAGTTGTCATTTAGTTTACTGTAGATTTTGGCTGGAAAATGAGCAAAAATTACCAGATGAAACACGTGGCACCCTCTGAAAACTTGGACGGAACTAATAGGAATGAATGTAACCCGTTTCAATAGGGAATTTTTCGAGCTACAAATTCTCCTCCCCAGCCCTATAAATTCTTGTTGTGTGTGAGGTACTAAGGGAGTGGACGATTAGTTTCGAGTAAGACCTAATTCTAATTCACTCCTTACTGCATAGCTTGGGGCTGTACAAATCACCATCACATATATTAGGCATCGGCCAGCAAGTTTTATGGTTTGTGCTGACCCGTTTAGCTCCAGAGGTTTAACTTGCAAATGGAACCCCCAAATACCAAGTAGTGCCTTCCATACAGTCCAAACGGGCAGTTTGTATACCCGTCTGAACAATAGAATCCCTCCACGGAATTACGTCACGTCACGGGCGCCGTGGAGCACAAAAAGCGGTTCCAACTGGCTAGAACAGGTTACCTCGCCCGGTGCATAGTTGCTGCCTGGCACTCTTACCATTTACCATCGTGTTCGCGGTAACTGGATCGGCGTGCAGCATCTCGTGTAATTGCAAGGCGTACCGCTAAGTGTTGGCATGAATTGCAAGGCGCACCGCGAAGTGTTGGCTTCGTGTTGCGTCTTGCCGTACATGCAGTCTTCAAACAACCGTACTTCTTCATACATGAAAGTAAGTAAAGTTCTTGAGATTTTCAGTATCGTAATTTTATGCAAAAGTCTGGATGTCTGGGCCACTGAAAATGTTTGTAGATATCCGGACATATCTGGGGATCTGGCAACACTGAAGGAACCTGTGGTTTTCACGTCCAAAACGAGGCTGCACCCTGGCAATTCAGCAAACATAAGGGACCGTTCATTATTTATCAACTTGAGGAGGGGGGGAGGGGGAGCGAAAATGAACGTGGGGGGGTCATGACAATTTTTATATGAAGAAGGAGGGGGGGCTAAAATATTTTTGAAGGCGCTATCGGGAGGGGGATGGGGTCAGGAAAAATTGAGAGAGAGAGACACAGTGCACAGCAAGTTATAGATTATGTAGAATATAATAAATTTATTTAGCTCAGCACATCCCACAACGTATTCAAGTAGGCGTAATACCTTTCGTTCACTCATTTCATGAAACTGAAATGGGAGGGGGAGCACGAATTTTTTTTACAATCTGCCAGCTAACCCCGTTCATAAATTTTCAGGTATTTCCAGGAATTTTCATGTCTGCTTTCCATGCGGATTAAGAAAAAAAACATAACATTAGGAACATATCTGCAACAATTAATCGAGCGAGTCAAGGTCAAGGTCAAGGGTTTTAGCGAGCGTTAACCGCACCCGGTCATCTGCCCGACGAAGCCCTAAGGCCCTATGTCTGCAACACCCGGAATGGATTCTCAGGAGGCCACCCACCCAAGTACCAATCGGGGCCAGCGAGTTGGCTATATCAATAACAATAGAAAACGTATTTTGTGGCATTATCCCACGCATTCGCACAAGTGCAAGCGCGATGTAAGGGAATCCTTACGGACGAATTCAATTTGTGGGTCTCGGGAAAATGTCAGTTCCTGATGCTCTCCGACTACCACAAATCCCCCCCCCCCCCAACGGTGATATACGTTGGACACGTGATTTTTATTTTTGTACCGTATATTTTGGTAAAAAAGGGGTTTTTTTTTTTTTTTTTGCTAGTCAGAGAGTATAGGGAATTGATATCTTACCTGGACCCACAAAATAAATTCGTCCATTTCGCCGTATTCTGAGGTCTGTGTTTTTGTGTGTGAACAACCACTAACATATACGGTCCGAAAAAAGAAAAAAATAGAAAATGTCAACGCATATCATTGAGGGGTTTTGTCCTACAGTCAGACAGAATCTGGAACTGACGGAATTCCGAGAGGCTCGACAAAGTCAAAAAAAAAAGTGTACGACATTTATAAATCTTCCAACAGATTTACGGATTTGGAGGGATTTAAACACACATTCACAAAAGATTTAAGTCAGATTAATGCGTTACATCAAGTTTTGAAGTTTTACACAGATTTACAGATTTGAAGATTTACATGGAGATTTGCATATTTGCTGGTATTTAAAGATTTAGTAAAGATTCAAGCAAGATTTAAGGATGTAATGAGATTTTTCAAAGATTTACACGGATTTGCATGAGAATATTTACAAATTTTCATACAGTTTTGCAGATTTACAGATTTAACGATTTACATTCAGATTTTCTAGGATTGAAAGATTAACAAAATATCTAAGTAAGATTTAAATGATTTGTGCCAGATTTACATTATTTACAAGATTTGTACAAGATTTGAATGATTTACACAAGTTTTACAGATTTACACGATTTGCAACGGATTTATAAATCTAAATCTGGGGTGGACGCGATTTCTAGCTTTGTCAAACCCCTAGCGGGATTCCTTGCGCAGTATGTGGAGGGAAGGGCTATACCACAATCCAATGTTTTGGCTGTCAGTGACTGTAACCTATGGCTGCTCAGATTTGCTGCTGGCTGTCGATATTTCACGGTTGCTTGACACCAAGATTTGTCACGTGGTCAACAGCCTGATCGTCAGGCTGTTTGTTGGGTTTCCCGGATTGGCTGCTGGCTGCTGCCTTGTTTGGCTGCCTAAGTTTCTCCAGGCCCGATAGATACTATAGTGAGAGAAATTCTCTTCAATGAGTAGATCAAAAATTAATGTTGTTCCCAACCTTTGAATTACAATCCCGAAACTTTAAATCCGCAGTTTCTCCCAACTTTTAGACAACAGCCCCGCAACCATCAGGAAAATTGGTACGGCCAGCCTGCGTCTGGTTCTTTGTTATTTTGCCATGCTTTACGATCCCGCACGAAAACGAAACGCGCGCGCACGCGCACCGAGCTGAAATCGCTCCTGGGTTTAATCCCGAAAATGGCTGCTGCGATTATAATAGACCAGAGCCACGCACACTCTTAACGCTGGGTTTGCCGGGCCCGAATGATGTGCAATTGAAACGCCAACCACCGACTCGCCGACGCCAGACAGAGACGGACCTGGATTCTGTTTCGAAACGGAGAATTAGACTGAATAGAGGCGGAGGATTAACCCTTCATGAACTGGAATAACACGACTGATTTTCCGAACGAGATTTCAGCGAGAGAGACAAGACTATAACGCGTTTAGTGGTAGGCGGGGAGGCCAGTTAATAGGTAAAGCAATCGCCATGTCTGTTCGCCAAGAAAAAAAGGGTTTCGGCCATTTTTGGTGCTATTTCACACTGACAATTTATTTCATTGCTAGCTGAAGCGTTTTTCATGCACCGTTCGTTACCTTTGGACGGTTTTGGTCTCCCATGTGTTTGTTGAGGAAGGCATGTATCATGTCTGTGTATTTTGCGCTAATAAAGGCTAACCCGGACTCCAAGCACTTATATATGAACATTTCCGCCGAAAATAAAACAAAAATGCGCCTTTGTACAACAAGTCCAAACCATTATCCCGCCGGCTTTGTCATTTGCTATGAGATAATCGCGATGAGATAATTGACATCAACGCTTTTTGAGATAAAACATTAACAACAGAATAACATTCGAAAGGTCCTGATCCTTGTCAATATACCTATGTTTTAAGCTATGAAAGTTGAAAATCGGTTCTTTGGTTCAATCTCCAGGTGAGAGAAAAATTTTCCCAACAAGAAGAAAAACAACAAGAACAGTGTAGTCACATTTAAACAGCGTTCAAAAGGCCCTAGGCCTTGTTCCTATCCACGTTTTAAGCTATAAAAGTTGAAAGTCGTTCATCGGTTCGATCTATAAGTTAGAAAAATTTCCCCAATAAGAAGAACAACGATATTGTATTCGCATTAAAATTGCGTTCAAACGACCCTAGTTGTTAATACGTACATACGTTTTAAGCTACATCATTAGAAAATCGGTTCATTGGTTCGATCCCTAACCTCCTCAACAAGAAGAAAAACAACAGCAAGAATATTGTAGTCACGTTAAAATTAGCGTTCAAAAGGTCTTAGTGCTTGTTAAGCTACATTTTAAGTTATAAAAATGGAAATCGGTTCTTTGGTTCGGTCTCTAGGTGAGAGCAAAAATTTCCCAACAAAAAGAAAAACAACAAGAATACCGTAATCACATTAAAATAGCGTTCAAAAGGTCCTAGTGCTTGTTAAGCTACATTTTAAGTTATAAAACTTGAAAATCAGTTCGTTGGTTCGATCTCCGGTTGAGGGGCAAAGAGCCCCAACAACAACAACAATAACAACAAAAAATGGCCACACTCTGGAGGGCAAACGGTTCGATTGTTGTCATTAACATTTTTACCACATTTTTACATTATAAAAATAGTTAGACACGACACCAAATACAGAATTTCGTTGGCCTGTGTCAATTCTCGAGAAGATAATGGTTTCAAAATAACATGAAATTTGTGCGGAGGCTCACAGAAGGCCTTGATAATACGTCAGATTGTTAGCTACGTAACCTAGCGTTGCATTAAATACGATTTATGTTGAGCTAGGGGAAATTACACGGGTCCGTTTTTAAATCCAGGTTCACTCTACGCAGGAGTAGGGAGATATTTTCTAGAAAAATAAAAAACGATGAACTTTCCCGAAAACTTCGGAACTTAAAAATTAGAAAAGTTGAACCTTTTCTTCTTTTTATTTTCAGCTCAAATGAAAATTTACACACACATAAGAAAATCTTAAATTAACCTTAAATTGTTTCTAAGTTTTTACTCAGATTTAAACTTTGCTCCACTGCGAGGTAAAAATTTCCCTTTTTTACGGCTGCAATGCTGTTTAGATTGTCGTGCAGAGAGGCTGTTCCTTTTATTTATATAACTTTTTTAATCTTCTTATTTTTAATGCCTGTATTGTTTTATATTTTACTGACTTTCGACCAAACCCGTTACTTTTTATATTGACGCTGGTCTTAATGACTAAATTTTATTTTTTTGCGTGCAGGTGCCTGCCTTTCCTGTTCGTCCTTGTTTGTACCTGACTGGAGATAACCTTGTTGTAAGGTAGTCGTGCCTGCTCTGTTACTGAACATATAAATTCTTGTTTTATCTTTCTTTTTTTTTAAATTGACGCGATGTTAGTAGTCGTTCCAGTCCCGTTGCACATTTTCCAACAAACGGATTATTTTTATTTATACTTGAAAGCAAGAAAGTATAGAGCAGTGACACGACGTAGTATTATTGTATATAACTCAATGCTGGAGCCTTATGGGTTAGTTGCAAGGGGCGCTGCAGAGAGAAACAGAAGGGCGTCATACTGAAGCCGATGCTGTGAAGAGTGATTTCTTAAACCTAAAACGCACGATTTTTGTTGTTGGAGAAAACAACGTTATTTTAAGCCTAAGAAATCCGCTCTTCCGTTGTTTTTCCCTCCATTTTTATGTAGTGCACCTTGTAGTTATGCCCTCCAAAACCCATACTGGTGCCAATATGGGTACTGCTCTATTGGGTTGGGGAGGAGAATTTGTGACCGAGACCCCTCTACTGAAATGTCTTAGATTCATTCCTATTAGTTCCGTCTAAGTTTATAGAGGGCGCGCCATGTGTTTTATGTGGGAATTTATACTCAGTTTTCAGCCTAAACTTAAACGAAACTAAATGAAACTAGCTTGTATTTAATTATTATTCTCTCACACTTACACGTGAGTGGATTTCTGGAACACAGTTTTCACTCGTCCGATCCTTGAATAGGCGTCTGAGTTGCGGTTCCCAATCCTTACAAAACATGTAGCATCAGAAAAAATCCAGCAAAGAGTGACCAAAAAAATCGAAGGCGCTAGGCATCTGTTATATCTTAGGGGGCTTCAACGTTTACAGCACGGTAGAAGAAATATATATACATATATATATATTTATTTAGGTATTGCCACTCTTTCTCTGATAAACGGTAAACATTTGGAGGAAAGAAGTACCTGTTTTCAGCGATTTACTGCCAGAGGGCACTGTCGTCAAATAACAGGAAGCGCAAAGCATCATGGGGTCGATACTATTTAGCATAACTAAAACAAATTGATCACGATAAGAATGCAAAATTAATCGCTTAAAATATTTCATAATTCAGATTAGGCCATTAAAATAATTTTAAGAAAGATAAGAACTGGCTGATCAAGTTTAATTTTTTTAAATCCAACATTCAATTTTAAACGGGTTGTCGTTACGAGTGGAGCTAAGTATAACGCATGGTTTTGTGTTCCGAGAACTCCGAGCAACGTTCTCATTGACCGTTCAGGCTGGAGCTTCTTCCGTGATTTACGTTTATTGTAACGATCTACATACAGTTTGCATCGAACACAGAATAAGTTCTTCAATTTCGGATGTTGCCCACGCACGATTATTTCGTCAATTTCAGCAGGCTTTGTCGCTATTATCGTGGTTACCATGGCAACGATGCCGCCATTTTTTATTTCAAGCTTTGCCACCGACGAGAACCTGACAAGTGCTGCCTTCTGGTGCCCGTTGGTGGAAGCAGGTGTTCTTTTATAACACGTTTTCAGAAAAGCGTCACTACCTACTAATCTATATCCTGGTTTACAGCTGCGTTCTATTGTATTTTAGTGGCGTCCCATCATGCCTGGCAACCTGATAACTCTTCACAAAATTCTTCCCTCTAGTTTTGGTGGCCCCTGTCTTGATGCGCCTGTCACAGACGTCCGCGTGACCTCCACTCGAGATCACCCGCAGAAACTTCTTAGACCGGCAAATCCCAAAAATCAAACCGGAAGCGCTTTTTTCCTCCTACCGGATCATCTCTTATTGGGACGCACTACCCCATCACGTGGTGGTGTAGGCCCAAAATGCCAACACTTTTAAAAAGTCACTTGATCGTTCTGTTGCTGATAATACCAACTCTGTTCTTTCGCCTGGAATTCTTTCGCCTATATAGGCAAATCGGCTTATGGAACTGTCTTTCCGACTCAGTTGTTACGGCCTCGTCTTTTAACGGGCTTTAAGTAAATGGCAGACAAATATTTTTAAGCTGAAATGTTTTCGTTTGATATACAAATTTGTTGTTTGCACTTTATGATTGGATCCGGGAGTTTCAGTTGGGGTTATTTCTCTTGAATTACGAAAATCCAGTGTGGGAATTTTCCCTCTTGAAGGTTATTTGTGGCATTAACTTTTAGAGTTTATTTGTAGGATTGTATATTTAGGAAGTTAAACATTTTAATTTTTTTGTTGGATTAATGAACTCGAATGCTTTCGTACTTGTTGAGAAAAATATTTGGTGTGAAATATATTTACATACACATCTATACTATCTTTGTTTTAGATGCCACCTTCCTTTGGAAAACCGACATTCACATAAAATAAATAAGTAAACAAACTGGCAGTTTTCTTTAGTAGACCAAATCCGCCCAAAACCCAAACTGGTAAAAAAACCCTCCAAGTTTCCAAAAATGGTCGGCCTTTGAAGGTAGTGGTATAATTCCACCAGGGAAAGCCCGCCAAGGTAAATCCTATTAGCCAAGTTAATCTCACCGACTAATAGTTCGAAAGTTAAATGAAAACTTGAAGATTGCTACTCGCTGTAGCAATCTTCAAGTTTTTATTTAACGTCTAAAGTATTAATGGGTGCGATTAACTTGGCTAATAGGATTGACCTTGGCGGCCTTTTCCTGGTGGAATGATACCACTACCTTCAAAGGCCGACCATTTTTGGAAACTTGGCGGTTTTTTCTACCAGTTTTGGTTTTGGCTGGATATCAGAACTTTCATTGACCCATGAACGTACATAAGGTTACACCGTCTGCTTAAGCTGCTTCAATCCCATTTTTGCACACACTGACTGACAATCGCTGATTTCGTTCGCTTCGGTCACTCAATCAGCTCATCCCCTTCAGTTGTTTTGCTTATCCCTGCACCTTCCCTTTAATTTTTCAAGATTTCGTTCACATTTAGTCAGGCAGAAACTCCCGAAGGTCGCTGTTACTAAAACAGCAGAACGCGAAGCATTTTATTTTTCGGTTATTAACAAAAACACCATTAGCTCGTGGATGCTCGTATTGTTGCGTAACCATCATCTAACGTGCATCCCTTTATTCTTACGCAATCCACGGCAACGTTACAGTTCAGTTTTTAGTTCGTCGCGGCTTTTACAATCATCTAAGGACCAGTGTTGATTGTTCAAGCCATTGTTGCTTGAAATCTTTGGTTGCAACTTGGAAAAGAAACGAAATTTAAATTCGCTGGTGGTGAATTTCAAAACCCTCCCACGCATTTGTCCTGACCCCCTACAACCCCCAAACCAACAAAAGGACCATCCTCAGATCACCATGCATCCGTGTGCAAAAGTTCAGGTACGTAGGCCTTCTCAATTTTGTGCTAGCCATGAGCAAAAAGTTATGGGATTTAACATGGGAAAAATCTTATTAGCTAGCTAGCTGGCTAGCTAGACAGTAACATAAAAACAACGTTATTGACGCATCTTTTTCTCTATGATTGGTGGACACTCATCCTTTAAATTTTAGTTTTTCTTTATCTCTGACCATTCGCCTTACATTTTTCACAATTTGAAACGATTCTGTCGCATTGGGATTTATCCTCAACATGCTAAAATATGCTTTCAGTTGCTTACAGTTAACAGACACATGTCTGCTAGTGAGCCGCAATGTAATGTAATGTATTTATTAGGGCCGCAACCCAAAGTTATGCGCCCACTGTCAGTGACGTCATCTATGGATGGACTATCAGTTCCAGCGTTCAAGTAGATTGTTGTCTATCGATGGCCGTAAAGGACTATTGTTACGTAAAGACAATCTCAGCATGACAATGGACATCTACCGCACGTCGTGCAAGGCATGGACTCGAGACATTGTTGCAAGCTACCTGAGGCCTTACCCGAAGGATTTTGGAGTCTTTCGTCCAACACCCACCGATTGGGGTGTTACTGCCCGGTCTGGCTGTTAAGATGGCCGGCCACATTGCTAACCCTATTTAGGCCCTAAACCTATTCGAA
>JAHWFP010011989.1:49047-62377 GCA_023313725.1 Lithobius niger | reverse complement strand
TATCTTGGCAAAGTTAGTGATCTCATTTACCAATTTCTGTACGAATTTGATGTCCGTCTTGTTTTTACCCGTACCCCCACTCTCTAACAATTTCTCATAAAAAAACAGCCTCGTGTCACTAAACCCCTCACCGCCAATTTTGTTTACGCCCTTCCCTGCGCCGAGTGCCCCAAAATTTACGTGGGACAAACTGGACATGGAAAAGATCGTTGCCCGTCATATTTCTGATATTAATTGCCTTGCTTCCAATAGCGCACCTGCACAACATTCCGTTTTCCCTGGACATAAAATAGATACTTTCCACTTTACACCCCTCTACTACCAACCCCATTATTACAATAGAGTTAACCTTGAAACCTTTTTAATTCTGTCCCATCGCGAAACTCTTTACAATCTCCAGATTCCCACACAACCTAACCTACAATCATGGCTACAAATTCATCTTTACTAATATTCCTAACTTTGCAGCACAACAGAAAAAGTTCTTAAAAAGAAACTGAGAAAAAGAGCCTTCCCTGTATAAATCTTGGGCCCCCCCCCCCCCTCTTTCGTCCTCTCTCACCCCCTCTCCTTGTAGTCTTCCCGGCTTATCACCATTTCCGATAACCACTTCAATCCCAAGATGGCAGGCTGATATGAAGTGCTTATGTTTTAGCCTGTGTTTTCATTTTTTTTATCATTTTTTTTTTACTCTTTGAATAATGAAGCCAACGTACTTACGCTTCGAAATATAATGTACTGTTTTAATCGTATAATGCGTGCAGCTTTTTAGTGTTCCCTTATCGTCCCTGTACGCATTTTTTAATTCGACGTGTCACACGTCGAATTATTGCGATTGTGGCCAAAAAACGGGTGAATGCGATTTACGTCAGCCACATCTCCTCAAAAACCAGACACAGTTGTTCAATTCTCGACGTGTGTCCGAGGAACTTACAAAGTCACGCTGTGGGTCAGTTGCAGTGTGCAAGCTCAAAAAGTTTAATGCTCTGTAGAATTTAGTCACTATGTTTTAGGTGTGCTAGCCTCTATCGAGGTGTCTCAGCGAAAAACCGTCGTCCGTTAGTACACGATCAGTGGATGACGTCAGCGTAAAGGTGTGAGCTCAAACGAAAAATTGCCGCTGACAAATACGTGTAGCTGCGCATTTCGGCAAGTAAGCTCTTCAATAATGCGGTTGGTTAGAGGCTACACGTACACATCGAGGGGGCTCCTCTCTTATCGCGAAGAACATTACAAAGTGAGTCATCACTTACCTTTGCGATAATCTGAATGGTACACCGAATTTTCATGCTGGAATCTGGACGGTACATTGAATGCGAGGCACTCATATAGCCTTTGCTGTATTGCGCTAGCCTGCTGGGTGCTTTTCGGGAGAGATATATTACAGTATTTTATTACACGTATTGGTGGTGGTGTTTCCTACTGACCGAGTGAGCAAAGCGAGTGATGTCCTGTTTTCACAGTGGGGGACTGGCCAGGGAGGGTCTTCCTAATGGCCTCTGACTTTCAGATTTTTTTAAACCGTAACAGGAAGACTCACCTAAGTTTTATTGGTTCGATATTAGCTCTACCCACAGATTTAAAATTACAAATAAAGATAATTATAAAACGCTAGTAAAACAAGTACTTTGTAATGAGTAGCCTAGCAAAAATTGGCCAGATGAAATTGCAGTGTTATATTCAATGTGAATATTTTAAATAAATTTAAAGTAGTCAACCTCACGCACCCTCATCGCAATATGATTTCTCCTCCTACGCATTGGGACTTAGTTTTTTTGCCGTTTAGTGGCCGGCCATTTAAAGGGACGCCAGGTTATAAAGGGTTAACACCGTTTGCATGCTAAAGTTGAATGTTGATGTTTCCTCCTTTAAACTTTTATTCAGCTCGGGTAATAAAAAGAATGCCCTCAATGTGACAGGTCACGATCCAGAAGTACAGGGAGGGGGGGGGGGGGGGAGAGAAGGAGGAGGGAGACACTTAATTTAAATCTATGAGGGCGTTTGCCACCTAAAACGAAAGCATAAGGCATTGTCATTCAAATAAGTGTCGGGGAGCAATATAATTCCCATCAATCCCGACGCCGAATATCACTGTAATTAACCACACTGTCCCTGCAGCTGAACGACACATTTAATTATTTGGCGTTCCTCGGTTCGTTTATGTATTTGTCACGTTGGTCTGTTCATCCACAACGGCTAACTTTCAAGAAGATCAAGTTGAGTTTGCATTTAGTTTCTTTAACACACAAGGTCACGTTGAGAATGCACATCGATAAATATTATTTAAGACCGTGTCTTCCAAATCCGGACCTCATTATAAAAAACTCATATTTTCGGGTTTCTAAAAAAAATTTACGGTACGTTAAAGAAAAAAATAAGCTTATGTAGAAATGATACACTACTAAATAATTAAAATTTATGCATTTTTTTTTTGTTTTGTTCATTTTCACACCATTTTCACACGACACGCGCAAATTCTTATTGTGGTGGGCATCCGTCACACTAGGGGAAAAATTACGCATACATTCAGGTGCGTAATTAGATAAAAGTACTGCTTTAAACAAATTTTTTTTTAATTTACTTAGGAATCACGCCAACCTTGGAAATTTTCTGGTCTGCCAACCAAGCGTTCATTCCAGTTTAGGTCTTTTTTTTTTTTTTTATCCAAGTGATCCCCTAACTTTAATTACATCGCATCTTGATTGCCTTGAAAGACATTTGCTCGTAAATTAGGTATTTGTGGTAAAAGTTGGTTTTCAAATTCAGCCATCAAGCTGGCAATTAATCGGCTGACTTATTCGCGAAAGGTCGTAAAAGGTGTCATGGGAGGAGGTTTACATCCCGATCAAAAAAGAAACCGACCTTTAGCAAAAATAACGCGCATGATGCTTTGGGAAAAAAATCAGACTTACAAGCAAATAAAAAACAAGCGAGGGCAGTGACTGCGTAGTCGCAATTGGTCTTCTGTACACATTCGCCATTTCCGCAATTTTCGTGCCACTTCCGCTTCATACTTCCGGTTTTTCTTATTCATTTTAACTCATTTTTGAACGCTGAACCTAATGGTGAAAACCTGGGTCCGTGATAATTCGGTCCTGGGCACCTCGGTCCCGTATAAAACATAACCCTACGAAATCCCTTACATCTTCAAAGAAATCCCACTGCTTCAACTTAATAAAATATCAACCATTAAAAAGCATCTAACTGCTTACTTTTTAGACCATCAACTATTGTCTGCTCAGCGTATCTTGAGTCCTGCATGTATTTTATGAGCGGCTACGTCTTCCTGGGGGGAGCGGCTTTAATCGACGGCCGCCATTGTTTTTGTAACCATCTAGGATATAAACAAGGTACTCTGCTATCGAAAACATACAATCGATTATCTGTGTTCGTTCTGGGGCGAACTCAAGATAGGCCGCGGACACTATAATAGACTAGCTTTCCTGTCTTTACATGATACGGCTTTTTTTAGCACGTTTTTTGTTTCTGATAATGTTTAAGTTGGTTTACGATATTATCTCTGATAGAGGTAGTTTGTTTCTCATAATATTTCTGATTTTTATTTTCTAGGAATTTGTTCCTGATATGACCTGATACTGTTAATAATGTTTCTGATATTGTTAGCATTGTTATATTTTCATTTGCTGGTTTCTAGCGGTGTTATTATTTGCAAGTGTGTAGACTAAATGTCTAACCATATGTTCCTGCCTTGCTTTCAAACTGTTTCACTGTTTAAACACCATATTTCTGTTTTTTCCTCGCAACATGTCCTCGCATATATTTATGTTGTAGCCGGCACACACAAGTTCTTACAGAACTTCGGGCCGCTTGCTAAATAAACCTATTGTTACTAGGAAACAGGCTTTCGGTCTATTGTAGGCGGAGCGAACGGATCTTCATTTCAAACTTATATTTAGTTTTTATTTTAATGACGATGCCACATTTGTTAATAATTCGTAAAAATTTGGGTGCAATACTTAATGGGCTTTGTCGGGCTGTTTGCCTTTTGGTGTGACGTACTGCTGTTCTTTGCTAGCCTTTTTTTAATGTGGGCCTATGTTAGGTGTCAAATTTACGTTAACAAGCTTTCGTTTGCTCTAGCATTTAGTTTTTGTTTAGTTATTTGTAACCTCCTTTTCGCAGCCAACACTGAAGACATCGCCGCGTATAAATTAAACAGCACGTAATAAGGCGTTTAACTGCAAGCCAAACAATCATCAGTACGATAGTTTTTAACAATAGTCATAAGATTCAAAAGGTTCACAATACTGCTTCGGTATAGGATTTGACACAGCCACCAACGAAAATGTTGAGCTGACACACCTCTATCACGCAATGCAAGATAATATATTATTTCCTAACTGTTTGACTGCAACCAAGATGCTGCAACAGCGATCTCTATTATATAATCTGAAAGAAATAACCATCACAATTTAGGTTTAAAATGTGTTAGCTTTTAGACCTAGTTTTAGGTTTTAGGCCTAATTTTTAGCGTTTAGGCCTAATATTTACCGCCGATTTAATTTCGTGAGTAGCAGCGTACAACAGCGGTTCGAGATTAGGCCTAATCCTTCATGCGATAAAACGCAGTTTTTGGTTTCGACCTTCACGTTACCGTGACAACCAGCATAAACTGAGAGAGGCATGCATATTATTGTTTCGTGTTTCGTCTGCTGTCAGCTATACCTTTATAAGACTGCTTGGCCTTGATACGACGATTTCAGGTTTCATATTCGGGATTCCCAATGCTAGTGTAGACGCCACTTTCGTTGCCATTTTGAATTGGATAATCTTCAAAGCATTCTTTTTTCAAATGAAACTAACGTGTGTCGTTAATGGAATCCTTTTGTTTTTATGGTTGCGTTTGTTACTGTAGTGGTTAAATGCAAGCATCAAATGTTATTATTTCGTTAAGTTACGTCGAAAAAGATTGTTAGCTAGAAAGAAGCAACCAAAATTTAATTTGCCGTGTTTTTTAAAGTTCACTTGACTACCAGTACCATGGTGTATGCTTCGTCGGAATTCCTTAACTATTCACGACCCCAAATTTACAATGGTGAGTGTTAGATATAAATTCGAAAATTTTAAAATTTCTACAGTAATAATTGTTCGATTTACGTCAAATTGTGGCTCAGCAATACTTTGGGGGTATAAAGCGGTGTGCGAAATTTCATTTCAATCCGACCTTTCGTTTGGGCTCCACCCTGACTAAAAAAGTGCAACCAACAGACCAACGGACCAACCAACCAAAATTTTGCAATTTGGTGTCCGTTATAGGCTACGCTTCGCTCGCTCGCTCCGCCAATATTATAAAAAAAAAAAAATTCGGTCCCGCAAAAAAAAAAGTAACTCTCCCGAATGGTTAAGTGGGTTTATTTAAATGAATGCAAAATAGTAAGCTACATGTAGTACCATAAAACGACGCAACAATGGCAGCTACCAGTCGAACAAAAAACAATACTGCGGATATCTGGAACAGAGGTTTTGGATATTTGGTTGACCATAATCATTCAACGATATGGAAAGCCATCAAAGCCACTCAAACGGACCAAGCTATCGTTGCTTGCCTAGGCCATTGCTCAAGAAGCAAAGGGAGAACTATTACCGAAACGTGTAGAACCCGAAGTTTTGAAATTTCACCAATGATTGGAAAGCGTTCACAAATGACCTAACCCTTTTTTCTAAGAATTTTGACTCTCATTTAGACTATTTAACACTCTGCATTAACCCCCGCACCTGAAAATACGTCACATTTCCTTTACCCCCCCCCCAATGCATACATTTTTTTTTGGAAATGAACTTGGTTTATAGGTTGTCCTTAATACCTAGAGCAGTAATGACCATAGGTTTTGAAAAAAATAAAATTTTCTAGTTGTAAAAAAAATTAGAAAATTACTTTAGCTAAAATAATTTACCGAGAATTAGTGTTGAGTGATACCACTGTCATCTCCTTCCATTTCTCCTCCATCATACCATGGTAACACAACCCCTCCCTATCCCCTCCAGACACTACGTAATATGTAAACGCTCCCTTGCTGGGGATTCCTTGGCTACGAAACACTCCCTCAATTTTTAACTGGCATTGCACACAGCATAAGATCGAATTTTATATTTATAGTCATACTTTTAATAGTTGGTCCTCAAATTGTAACTGGCATTTTTTTTTAACTTGGAAAATGTTTTGACTTGGGACCGAATTGTCGTATGTAGTCTTTTTTTTTTTATGGAATCGAATCGTCCGGGACCGAGTGTTTGGGATCGAATTGTCCGGGACCGAATTGACACGGGACCGAAAACCTTTATCTCTATCTGCTACCGTTCCGTAGATGACGGGCTCACTTGTCGGCACTTCCGGTCACTTATGGGCCACTTCCGTTTCATACTTCCGGTTTTTTTTTTTATTCCTTTAACTAATTTTTGAACGCTGAATGATCTAATGATGAAAACCTCCTCGCTATCCGGTACCGTTGAAAAAGGTAACGGATGGACGGATAAAGTCGTTGCTACAGTGCTTCCGTTGTACCGAAGACTAAAATCACCTCTAAATCAATGGCGCAACCAGAGGACTCGGGGGGGGGGGGGCGCACGTGCCCCTCCCAAGACCCAAGATTAACAGTAAAACAGATCAAATTGTAAGAACCTCGATTTTTTTTTATACTGACATACTAAGTCTCCTCTTTTACGCCTCAAGTAGGGCAAAGTCGTTCTCAAGCCCAGTGTTTCCTCTCATCTCCTTTCCCCCCGTACGAAAAATTATTTACATCGAAGCTGAACAAATAGTAAGGAATTTGCTGCCATTAAGAAAATTTCTCATATTACGCTTCTTAAAAACAGGAAAAATCACCGAAACTGTTAAAAATGCGTTAGCTTTCGGACCCACTTTCATATATTTTTTTGCCCCCTGCCAACAAAGTTCCTCGGTGCGCCACTGGTCTAAATGTGTATCTTCGATTGTGTAACTGAATTATGATTCCACTGACCAATGTTGGAAAATAGTTTAAGAGAATACTGCCGGCACAGCAGAATCAAGCTCAGGGGTCCCAACCTATACACAGGGTGGTCCATAAAAAAAATTAAGAGCAAAATTTGTCTCTAGTACACATTTTTTTGTTAGCCCCCTCCAGAACCGTCAAGGGTCAGATGATGTCTAATAGAACGGGTAGTTTTGAAAGTCCCTTTACGGTTCTGGAGGAAAAAAAGTTTGGACTCAAAATTTTGCCCGTCAATTTTTTATGGATCACCCTGTACATACTGAGGCACATAACAGCACAATTGCTTACCTTTGGCAGTGGGATTTTTCCTTTCCTGATTTCACACCACAAAATCTTTTCGCCCCGGGCGCGTGCTCACCATTTCACACTACTAAATTCGACTCGGGACGGTGCTTGCCGGCCGCTTGCTTCTGGGCCGCTTGTTTTATAAGTGGCCGGAGCAGGCTAGCGCGGCATGCCTTGTTAGGAAGATTGCTTTCTCGCGTGTAAAAGATTGCTTTCTCCTTCTTCAAGCACAAAACTTCCTTACGTAATCATTTTGTAGCAGGATAAGAACTACACCACTCACTAGGGATCGGCCAAATATTCAAATATTCGTTCGTTAAGAGCGTATTCGAATATGACATATTCCATTCGAATGTAAGCAAAAAAAAGTTCCGTGGCCATTTTACGTTTTTTTATTTTTGAGTTGGTTTTTAAGTTTTCCTGTGGGCTTCTCGATTCCCAGTCAATCCACACACTATGATTTCTTCCCTCCCCCCATCCCTCCCAACCAGTAGGAATGATCCGTACGTTTTGGATTGCTCGCTTGCAAGTGGAAGGAGGGGAATAGAGATTTCGTATGCGGTCAGTTCTCCCTAAAACATTTTTAAGAACTAAAGGATGGTGAATTACGGTCATTCCGTACTGCAATTGGCATTTCATAATTTTTTCTTTTTTGGGTTGTGTTATGTACGCCTTGCCTATATGCCTTACATTGGATATATTACTTAGGTATTTAATGAAAAACAATTTTTTTTTTTGGGGGGGGGGAAGTCGGGTCTAAACATAGGGACAAATTTTGAGCGAATATTTGTGTTTAGCGAATATTCGAATATGCTTTCTCCTTAATCGTCCGACCCCTACCACTAATCCCTCCCGTTAGAAGGGTAAATACGCCCGCTTATTTCGAGGACGGAAATTTTTTAATGTGAAATCTGTAACGGCTCTCTGCAGCCACTGTGCACTCGATGTGCAACAAATTTTGTCTTGTGAAATAAGTACTATAGTCTAGTAACATTTTTAAAACGGATTCGAATGCTTTGGAGACCGTACAATTAAAGCCTTCGTGTTGATATGTTTGCTGGCGTCCATTGTAGCGTGCACATACTTCTGACACGGCAGGGGCAACTTTCAGCGAAAGAGCACGCTGAGGCTTTATTTTTTTCTGGGGAACTTTTTTAAAAATTTTTTTTGCTTGCCACTTACTTTTATTTTTTACCATTTGTGGCCCCTTCTCCTCGCTGCGACCAGCATTTTTCAGTGAGGAAAGCAAAATATGGCATATTTTTTCTTCAAAAAGGGGGGAAAAAAGGACATTTATCCAAAAAGGGCCGAGGCCATCCCCCCCCCCCCCTTCACCACCCCCCTGGCGTCGGTTCATCGTTTGGGATACATACCAGTGGCTAGTCACAGTTTGGTTTTTTTGTTTCGTTTAGTGAAGACTTATGATCTGTGGAATTTCTTCTAGTTAAGATAAATCCTATTTACAACTTTAAGGACATTATAGGACGTCGCTTTGCCGCCCCCTCCCGACAGATTTGAAACCGCCCAACCACAAAGCCGCAGGTGATATTGCAGATGGAGAAAATGTTTCTGCCGACATCTACATCTGCCTCTTTATGTAACTACGTTATCTAGATTTGATAAGCCAGTGAGGTGATGGAAGTTTCCCCGCCATACATAGCTTTTAAATGAAGCTTCCCCTTAAAAACTGTCTGTCACTTGGATCATGAAAAGATCAACGTTCTCTTACCCGATAAGATAATATACACAACCATGTCTCCATCAAGTGGGATGGAGACCGAACAAAAAATCTGAAATGCGCTGTCAAACGACTGGTCAGACAATTCTAGGACATTAATTCATTCTGCTTTTACACTTATTTAAACGTGAATGAACAATTCTTTGGCGTGAATTGTGCAATAACCTTAGGGTGCATTAAGGGAAAGAGTTGTTCTCGCTCGCCGGAAGCTGGATGCCTTCCTATCTTCATTTATTAACAAGAAGTTGCCAGTTTCTCCGTAGGGATGAGGCAATACATAAAAGAAGTAAATGTATTTAATAATAAGTAATAGTTATTGGTTAAAACCGAGCGGTTATCAATTTTTAACCAACGGGTGCGATTATTGGCCAGCTCGAGTACGCAAATAGGTCGAGGGTGGAGCCCGAGACCATTTCCATACAAGCGCCGGACAATAATCGCACTCGTTGGTTAAAAATCGATAACCGCTTGATTTAAAAATAAATAAACAATAAAAATTAATTTCTTTGAGCCGAAGCAATTTAAAAGTCAGCCAAAACAATTTAATGCTTATTTGTCTGAACCGGCTCAATTTTGAACATCACACTTTTAGAGAAGAAATATCTGGTAAAGGGAGGTGACAACCAGGGATTCGATCCGGGAAACCTCCGATCATCGTAGGGGCCAGAGGATTGTCCAAAATTGGGCAGAATAGTTCCCATAGATGCTGAAGGAGCATGGTAGCCTCACACGATACCCTGGCCGGCAGTCCTAGCCGGGGACTTCGCCAAGATCCCCTTTCCAGGGGTTCGACCAGATCCGAAAACCTCCAGCAACCGGGCTGAGCTCTCTCACCACTAACCACGATGACCACAAACAGAAAAAATGCAAAAAATGCAAACAGAAATAAAAAAAAAGAAATGAAAGAAAGGGCAATGTGTCAAGTTGCTTGGTGAATGCGTTAGCCTTGGCGGACTTTTCTTGGTGAAATGTTATTACCGCTCTCTGATGATAGTTCTCTGGGATTGAGACCGATTGAAACTAGGGTGGGGCTGCTGATTTAGTCCACACTGTGTAAGGCTAATAATAGGGTCCGAGCATCCTCCTTATTTTTGTTATGGCATTGCTTCCCCTCTCTCATTTGCTTCTTAAGGGGCTGCCATCTTGGTGCTCTCGTTGCGTGTTTGCCCGTGTGGCGTTGCCAACGCTTTATGTTTCAAATGAAAATTGGGAAAATTGGGCTTCAACCCCTGAAATACACCAAGCATACATACTGTGTTGAACTCGTTTTCGTGTGCAATTACTCTGTGCTTTCCATACGGATTTCACGCACTTTCGTCCCCGAGTTGTTGGCTGCAGCAGGAAAGGTTCGCACGCTATCTATCCGGCGGCGGAAAAAGACGAATTGTCTTGATGAGTTTAATTACTTAAGAATGCAAGTAATAAATGTCTCCAACGCCCCCACTTAACAATAGGGTGATGCCACTTCCAGTGTGTCCGGCACAAAAGTCTACTTTGAAGTCAGAATAATTAGAGTCCTTGCTTTCCATTTATTTAACAGTCATTAATAATGATGAATTTACCCAGGCACGTTCTGGAATTCAAACTTTTCAGTATTAACTCCTACAGAAAAACCTTCAGTTCGTCTTCTGTGTGCACCAATTATTTCTGGTGACCTTTTTTAAAGCTCACAAAACAAATGGAATAAGAAACAAATGGCCAAATCAACGCCAAAAGAGGCTGTGCCGGTGCCACTTTCCCCGATATCGGTTCGATACCGGTGCCCGTTTACACGATTCCGATGCCAGTACCGGTACTTTTGGTCATGCGCAGATACTGTGCCGATGCCGATACCACGCCGCTGCCAATGCAGATGTCAAACGATAACTTAATGTACGCAGCACTTTTACAAAGGGATTGTTCGCTAAACACTTTATTACTCAACGAGATCATGTAAACATTTTTGTGTAAATTAAGCATTTTATACGCATAGGCCTAATCCTTTACTGACTTGCTAATTTTTAGCAGCGTTGGGAACAATATGCCATATTATTAATGTACGAAAATGCCGATTCTGGAAAAAACAAGCCGATTCCGGTACTTTTTTCGGTACTGTTTACCCGGTGCCGGTCCGATACCGGTACCAGTGGTATCTGCAGCCGATACCGGTACCAGTATTGGTATCTGCACAGCCTTAATCGCATGTTATCCAAATACAAGGATGAGCAACACAACAATGAAATAACTCAATGCAACACTGCAAACGGGCGAATGACTTAATTAACTAAACAAAAAAACGGCTTCGCCATTTAGACAAAAAGCATTAGAGCTTGTATCCCACGAAAATCACAGTTGTGAAGGTGCACAATTAAAAAGAAAAAATATTAAGAGTTCACTCGAACGAAACGAACTATATCAACACCAATTCCAGGAAACAAGAATTATTTTTAGTCATCGGTAATGTTAAAAAGTGAACTCGCTACACCTCGTCGGACGTCGCTCTACCAAAAGTGTGCAATCAATAGCTTACACCGGCCCATTGTTGCAAAATTCATGCTATGACCATTTGTAACAACGTTCTACGTTGTTTATTAGTTTAAGAAGCATTATTTCCACCACATTGTTGTAAATAAGAACGGGATAGCACGATGTAACGGCCAAACCAACATCAAAAGATGGCATGCTTTAATCAAGGCCAGCTGAGATGGTAGCTGCGTTCCTGGCTCCACTCCAGGCCCGTCAGCTTTGTGCCCTTCCGGCATTAGTTAGTGACAGACACGCCAGAGTCGTCCAGTACCGTCCGCAACCCTCAGTAGGCGCCAGATCTCGCAATTTGATCGTTACTCTTTGCGTGTTTAAAGTTTAACAGGTAGCTAAGTAAACTACGAAGCGTTCCGCATACATTTTGTTCAGATACCAGTTCCCTTTCGTTCTCATGCCGTACGGTATACCGAACTGTCTTGTACTACCACTGCAACTGACACACACATGCCGCTGAGGGACGAGGTCAGTGCCGTAACTAAGGGGAACCCAAGGGACTCACTGAGTCCCTAACAAAATAAAATGGGGCAAAAATGCTATAAAAAGTAGTGGGTGGGGGCAACAGATTACTCTTTTTGGGGCAACATCAGAACAGGTTGCGTCCCCTGTGCTTGCTACTTAGTTACGGCACTGGACGAGGTGCTTAATATTTCGAAATAATCTCCACTGCCACAAGCAAATGCCTGAAAGTACGACTTCCGCAACACTTAGTCAACTGAGAGTGCAAAGAATCCGAAGACCGGACGATTTAATCTCCACTGTGCACAAGGAATCGCCAAATAGCACCAACTCTACCACTGCTACTGACACACGTGCCGCCGAGGGACAAGGAGCCTAATACTACGAAATAATCTCCACTGTGCACCAGCAATTACCTCAAGGTACTAATTCTACAACTCTCAGTCATCTGGGACCGATTTAAACTCCACTGCGAACAAGGAATCGCTACATAGCACCAATTCCACTAAGGGTGCATTTACGCAACGACTCGCCCTGGCATTCTCGCAGCTAGATGCTAGAAATCATCTGAACTTCCAACGTGGCGGCGGTTTTAGCTTTGTCGACTGGCAACAAGAACAGCCAATACTGCGAGTTCAGCAGCAACTGGGGAAATTTCATCAGGAGGAATTCTTTATCTGATTGTCGCGGATTACAAGACTTAAAGCGTTTACTCAAACGACGTCGGATTTAGCTAATCCAGGTAGCGTTGTTACCATGGCAACGACATCTCTGCCATCGCGACCAAATTCTAGCTGCGAGAATACAAAGGTGAGTCATTGCGTAAATAAGCTCTAATTCTGGTTCGCTTGCGGGGCACAAACTGAAGAGTGCATGCTTCCCCTATACAAGAATGAGATAATTAAACAACGAAATAGCGCAACGCAACCTACCAACTGGCGAATGAATGCTTTACTGTCGGTAGGTAGCAGGTTTTGGTGTAATGCAAAAGAGCATTTTAACAATGTTAGCTTCACAAGCAGAAAAACAATGTCTTTTCATTGTTGAAACATAGTTCTACACTGTTTATTATACTTCGTACGCGATTTGTAAACTGGGCGTGGCTCGCGAGCAGCGTGATTGTAGCGTACATTTTCCCGGAGTCGGTGTGCCTTGTGGCTATCTATAGACCGCATCAAGGCTTGTCTGTGCGCGATCATGGTTTTGTTATTTGATGACAATTTTTTTAATGTCGACTTTTTAAAACAATTTTTATTACAGGCCTTCTCCATCTCCATCAATAGGGAATCGGGGGAATCGAAAACAAATAAAAAATATTGGGGGGGGGGGGGGAAAA
>JAHWFP010011989.1:30043-48947 GCA_023313725.1 Lithobius niger | reverse complement strand
CCCCCCCCCCCCTCTTGTATTTTGGGTCAGACGGTAATAAATATTAAAAACACGTAGGTTTTAAGTTTTAATTCATTGTGAAGCTAAAAAAAAATTGAGGAAGGAAGTGTGTTCTACTGTGAATGTTGTAACAATTTATTTGTTATACAGTACAAATTTCAGATCTTTTCATTTTTGGTGGTTGTGAAAACAACCGTTTGTTTAGCTCTGAAAAGAGCTGTTTGTTCACAGCCAAGCTAGGGGGTTGCGGAAAGTGGGGAAAAAATCCAGTTCGGAAAAGAAGCATGCCATCTTTAACAAGATCATCCTGGCTGCCGGTGTGTAGCAAAATGAGTCTTCGGCCCTTTCCGATCGGAATAAGGCGACCAACCAAGCCGTCATTTGCGCTGTCAGCTATGAGGCCGGTGCGCCTTTTCTTTAGCTGCCATCGGCGTTCGCGCCCGTGATGCTGCTCACCCAAAGTTTCAACCAACTCCAAAACCAAAACCAATCCAAACCAAGATTTCTTTAAATCCAATCTTCGTTTTGAACTTGGCCAAAACATTATCAAGATTTGGATAATTACCTTCTCGGTGGATTTCAGTTATTGCTGCTCGACAGTTGAAAGTCGTCCAAGCTTGTTACCGTTGGCGCCTTTGGCCGTTATTTCGCTACCGTTATGAACCGCGGTGCTGTAGCCTCTGCTGCGGCTGGAGTGGCACTATTTTCGGCGAGTAGTTGCGCGCCTTCGTTAACTATTTGTTTAACACAACTGAAAGAAACCTTTGTTGCATCCGGCGTTCTTGCTCTGTGTTGGTTCCTTGCTTCGCAGATAACAAATAGACACCCCAAATAATTTCCCTAGTTGGCTGTGAATCATTTTACCTCTTTTCCCGATTGAAGACGCGTTAATAGACGCCATTTTGTGACTGCTGTACTGGCGTTATTTTTTACCCATGATGCTAGTCGTGGTGTTGTATTGGAGTGGACAATCGATATTTTTTTTAAGCCACGCCCAGTTTACAAATCGCGTACGGATTATAGTCTCGTCCATCCGCCCTTGTCCCCATCCCGCTATTACGTGTCAATGTTTATGTATCAATGTTTCTAAAATATTACATTTATTGCAGCTGAAGGAAGACCCGAAATAAAGATTTAAATTCAAAGGGTTTCAAAGGGTTTATCGAACGTTAACCACTCCTGGTCATCTGCCCGAGCCCAAAGATTTAAATTTGATTAAAATAAACAATCAGGTAAGACTTTCGCTGGTTACCAGATTGGTGAAGCCACAAGGGCAATAAAGCGAAAGTCTTAACCGCATTGTTGTCGAATGACATCCTCTAACAAATTTCTACAACGACGAGTTGAATTTTTAGTGAACGAGCCATTGTTGCAATAAAGCGACAGTGTTAGTGCATTGTTGCCGAGCCATCGGCGAACATATTTGTACAACAATGATTTGCATTGTTAGTAACCGAGCCATTGTTGTGATAGTATAACGAGCCATTGTTGGCAGGAATGTTTTTAGCTCTAACTCCGTTTTTAAAACTCCAGAACTGCAACAAATGAATTATTTGTTTATTTTAATCAATTTTAACTCTTTCCTTCGGGTCTTTCTTCAGCTGCAATAAATGAATTATTTTGGAAACATTGATACGTAAACATTGCTAGCAGCAGTAGATTTACATAAGTAAAAGCCAAAGGGATTCGTTTTCTTATTTAGGTAAGTAAGAACCCCACGCCTTCGTTTCTATGCCTAGAATTCTTTTTTCTCATTAAAAAATTAATAGTTGTTAATTTAAAGTGTGAAATAGTTTGATCATACTTTAGAAACGATTTGGGATACATAAACATGGACAACGATGGTATTTTTACTACTTGTAAAAACCAAGTTCTAAAAGTTGTAAAAACGTAAGTAAGAAACCCACGCCTAGCCGTGATTCTTACCAGTGGTAAGACATCGGTTTCATTGTTGCAGCATTGTGTCTTCATGATATAAATCCACTGCTGCAACAATGGTCCAACAATGAAAGAGCTGTACAAATGCAGTTACTGAGTTTTAAAAACTGGATTTGGAGCGCATGATGTACGATTTTTAGGCTCTGGTAATAAATAAAATGAAAAAAACGAAAAGGAGTTGGAGCAAAGAACATTCCCACCAACAATGACTCATTATACTATCACAACAATGGCTCGGTTACTAACAATGCAAATAGTTGTTGTGCAAATATGTTCGACGATGGTACGGCAACAATGTGCTAACACTGTCACTTTATTGCAATAATGGCTCGTTCATTGAAGATTCAACTCGTCGTTGTACAACTACTGTTAGACGATGGCGTTCGGCAACAATACGGTAAGACTTTCACTTTATTGCCTCGAGGCTTCGCCACTCAGGTATACAGCGAAAGTCTCACCGCATTGTTGTCTCACCGCATCGTTGTTGTTGTTGTTTGCTTTGGTCACCATTCCAACCTACAATCCTACACAATCTGTCGATACGTGGAACGCAAAGGACGGTTTGAGTTTTACCGTGCGCCTGTTCCGACCTTGTCCACGCGGCAGACTGGGTTCTCTATGTTCATCAAAAATGGCGCTACGCGTTCGGTGTTAGCACGTAGCTGCAGCACGTAGCTACGGCCAAGTGTCAGGCCGGGTTTATGCAACGACTCGCCTTTGCATTCTCGCAGCTAGACTTTAATCACAATGGCAAAGTTGTCGTTGCCATGGTAACAAAGCTATCTGGATTAGCTAAATCCGACGTCGTTTGAGTAAATGATTCAAGTCTCATAATCCGTGACAATAAGATAAAGAATTCCTCCTGACGAAATTTTTACAGCCGCTTCCGAACTCGGATTATTCAGTGTTTTCATTGCGAGTCGACATAGCTAAAACCGCCGCCATGTTGGAATTTCAGATGATTTCTAGCTTCTAGCTGCGAGAATGCAAAGGCGAGCCGTTGCGTAAACGCGCCCTCAGTGGCCGTAGCAGTTACTGGCTACGAGGTCTGAATTAAGGGTTTTATTTATATAGGTAGATAGATAATAAGATAGATAATGAATTTTGTGCAGGGAGGGGAAAGGTATTGATTTATTGCACACCGTGCGAAGCTAATATTGCCACTCAGGCTGCCATGTTTTCGTCGAAGTAAGTGCACTACGACACAACAAATTAAAGCAAGTAGCACTATCACCAAGAATTTATAAATTCTTGCTATCACCAATTGAAATTCTGCAGAATTTGGCAACATCTCCCGCTATCAAGTAGTATCCAGAGCTTGCTTGCATCAAGCGAAGGAATGCACAACGCCATTTCTTATAACGAAACAAACAAGCCACGAACCTCCTTACCTATTGAGTGAAAATTTGTTCCGTCCTCGTGCACCTGAGACCAAGCTGCAAAGGTAAACAATATCACTGCCGCTGGATGACGCCACGGTATATTTCGTACGATTTTCAATCGTTGATAGAGCCACTTTAAATTTTCCAGTTCAATTTGTTGCAAAAAACTGTTTTTATTTTGGGACAATGTCACGTTTCTATTTTCGAACACGACAATCACCGGTAACGATGCTGTATAGCCGCCATGCTAAGAAGATGCTTTAGACAGATCTGTAAAAAAAAAAAAAAAAAAAAAAACCTCCTACCACCGGCCATTACTTTACCGTCTCGCACTACGAGTTAAAACATTCCAGAAATGTCTTTCCTTCGGCATCTGGTGTTTTCGTGTTTGCTTCGTGAGTCACGTGCACCTATTTCTGAGTTCACGTGCCTCAACGCCTCTTGTTTTGAAGGAGTGAGCTATTAACCAAATTTCTAAACATCTATTTTGCTCTCCCTAAACATGCGCTGTTGTCTTATGGAGCGTACCACTTAGGTTGGGCTCTACTGTAAATAAATATACGCAAAGCAGGGAAGACATATTTAGTGTTCAAGTGCCTTAGGCTAATTCGCGTCAACAACCACTGCTCCCACAACCCTTGAATACAGAAGAAGAAAAAAGAAGGAACAAAGTGCACACTGGGGGATAACTTGGATGACTAGTGAGCAGCAGTAATGACTAAACATTCACGCCTTATCATGAATCCGGGAATTGAATCCGGGTCTTTAGATTCGACGTCCATAGTGGCAACGCTGGCAAGATCGGTAAGGCCGGGTAACCATTCAGAGTCGAATCGACAACCATTATGTAGTTATGCTGAGTAATTTCTTAGGGATTTCGTTGTGGTTCTAAAAAACTACTTTAATTGTGACCACAAATTAATCTCAAATCTAAAGAATAATTATTTCAGGAAAAACACTTATCGGTAGAAAGTGCCTTTTGCCAAGAATCAAAATGGCAAACGAACAAGCAAAACGTATAAAATTCCTACTATATTTAATGAACTCCCTATTGAACTGTTCCAAATTGGTGGGATAAATGAGATTAAAAATAAACTATTCGACTACTTCTTGCTTAATCAAGAAATCGATTACGCAATGCTCCGATAGACCTATACGAACTGATTAAAATATATACTATATATATACGAATAAAAAATGTGGAATTAAACATTTAGCGATTATTATTTCGTTCAGTATTTAAATTGTTACGTTGTGTTTGTTTTTGTTCTGATGCCTCCTATGGATTAATGTTCACAATAGTACCTGCTAACAAATGTTGTGTTTAATATTACCTCCCCATTATTTGTATCATGTGGTATTCTATTTTATGTTTTACAAGGCACACACAAGTTCACCATGAACTTCGAGCCGTCGTAATAAATTATTTGTACATGGTGTTCCAAAAGTCCCAGATAGGCTGAATAACTTTTGAACGGATTAGAATTGAAACTTCCACCTCTGGGGACATCGGTTGGGTTGAGGGTTCTAGCTTTTGACATAGGAGACATCGCAGTACCCCCCCCCCCCCTCATGGGGTGCAACTCAGTAATTTCAAATGGGAAAGGGGGTCGAATAGCACGTCATATTAAAGCCCTTAACGAGCTGAGAAAAATAGCGCAAAGAAAACGTCGCTGACGCGCCACTCGACCCCCCCCCCCCTTTCCTATTTGAAATGCTTTAGTGTAGCCAAGGTCAAGATTTTATTTGCCCTGCCCCCCCTTCTCCCTCAAATGCGGGACCGCAAACGTTGCTACTTTTGTTTTACGTGTGTCTTTCAGTTTATCCATCTGGAACATTCCGTCACGTTGTGAACATGTCTGAATCGTTTTCTAGTGGCGTAAATGCTTCCAATGCAAAGTGCTATTTCGAACTTTGATGGGGCGTCAATTTTGATTGGAGCAACGTAGCGTCGTTTTCTTTGCGTCATTTTTCTTAGCTCGTTAAGGACTTTAATATGACGTGCTACTCGACCCCCCTTCCTATTTGAAATTACTGAGTTGCGGCCCCTGGGGCCCCCATTAGATGGGGTACTGCGATGTCTATTATGCCAAAAGATAGAACCCTCAACCCAACCGATGTCCCCAAAGGTGCAAGTTTCAATTCTCATCCGTTCAAAAGTTATTCAGCCTATCTGGGACTTTCGGAACACCCTGTATATTATTTAAAAAAAAATTGAGCAGTGATTCGTTTATACACCATTCCCACCCACCCGCTCCCTCCTTCCGGCTACTCACAACGCCCCCCCCCCTCTTTTTTTCTTAGCAGCTGGATTCTCAATACTATTTAGGCTACACAATTGCCGTGTTTTCGATTTACTGTGTTATTAATGCGAACTATCCTGGATTTGTGTTTTCTATTTACCATTTTATCCTTAAGCTCGCAAATTCTGGTGAATTGAGTCTTTTTCTTGCATTTCTGAATTACATTCGACGTTGCCCCCCCCCCCTCCTCGGCATAACCTGGTTCCCGCATGCGCGAGCAAAATACTTTACTAGGCTGCATGAAATAAAATCGGCCGCCAACGGCCCCCACCTACCCCCGCGATTCCCTGCAGCCCCCTCCCCCACGGGCCCCCATTCTGTGGACAGATTTCCACCTCTGCGCCCCCCTCTTGGTACCCCTGCCCTCCCGTACCCCCCTCCCCCCGCCGCATTAATGATGAGCTTGCTGCGTGCATCTCATCCCAACCTAAGCGTATTATGTATATAGATTATATATGTAGACAGAAAACTAATGCGACATTTTAATGACTTAACTGTTATAACAACTTGAACGTCCTAGCTAGTTTCGTCAGAAGAACCGGCTTTAAAACTTATAGGGAGCAAATGGATGGGAATGGGAAAATTAGTTAGTTAGGGAGGAATCGCCCATTCGTGCAGCGATGAAATCCGAAAATACTGAATATCTTACTTGTCAAGTGGAAATACAGTATACCTTCACTGCACCGTGCTGACTCGTCAATATCAAGACCGCCACAAATTTGCCAAATGTAGTATAAAAGTTATACCACCCCGAGTAGTATGAAGGTTATCGATGATTTTTTTTTTTTTTTTTTATCAAACTGAGTGCGAGTTAGGCAACACTAAGTTCTCAGTCCAGTAAAAAGCAAGTGGGTTTAAAACTTATATAACTTTCAATACCTCGCGGGGTATTACGTACGGTGGAAACCTCCGTGAAAAGAGTTACAGCGATAATTCGGTCTGCTGGTCGGCAGAATTATCGCCTATCAGGGAGATTCCCATGAAAATTTCCCCCGACAGAAATTTGCTCACTTGATCGTGTACCAAGTTCGTCCAATCATAACCGATTTATACAGTGATAACACTTCAGTAGCACTCGAAAGCTACTGCGGTGTTATGACTAAGTCGATGTTCATTGGCTAAATTTGAAAACTGCATCAGTAAGGCAATATCCTATAGCTTTCGTTAGACGACGCAGTGTAAATGCAAAACCGTGCAAAACATGGCGAGCGCTTTCTGAAGTTGATACGCTCTCGGCAGTCACTCGCTTCACACGTTACACAGTTGACATGTTACGAAACGTTTGTTGAATTCATTTCAAATTAAAGTATGTATTTTCCTACCAGAAACAGTCCGGAAGGCCTTTCTTTCGAAATACGCACTGCGTCGTTCGTTTGCGTAACCTTGCAACGCCTGCAGTCACACGTTAGAAGCCGGTAAGCGAAGCCCGTTAACCGGCCTGCGTCGTTAGGCCTAACGTAAACGTTACCTAGCAACCTCCACTACACTCTCCACTACAGTCCGTATTTGATTCGGTTTTTTTCCTTATTCTTGCAATTTTAGAAAAAGTAAAATTACGTACTACATTTATTAATGTATTATTACGGAATTGTTTAAAGTAAAAATGTTTGGAGGTGTGCGCCAATGAGACATTCTACACCGGCGGCGAATATCAATTTTATTCCTGGTGGTCGTGGGGCAAATCGGCGCGCCGATATTTAGAGGGCAGCAGCAACTTTTATAAATTTTTCACTTCTGCATACATAATTTAGCTTGCTGAATAATGAAAAATGACGAGAAATTCACAAAATACCCCCACAAGCTATTGGAAATTATCAAATTTTTTTCAACACTCGTGTTTTGGTAAATTAAACTCACTCGTCTATTTATTGGAAGATAATTTCCCTCGTGCTACGCACTCGTGAAACTAATGTCTGCCTAAATAGCACTCCTGAGTTTACAGGGGCCAAAACACTCGGGCTGAAAAAAAATTATCGATAATTTCCTTAGCTCTTGGGACATTACGTATGAAAATTTGCGTCAGAACAACAAACTGACACCGGACTGTCACTTAAACTACAGACCTGCAATTCTGGGTGAAATACCCAATGCTACAATAAAATTATAAAAAATGAGTCACTAGCTCGTTATTAGTAATGAACGAGTAGCACAATGGAGCCAACATTGCGATTTGCTACGGAGTCATTCATGTGTCATCTTGCGTTCATGAGTCATCGTGAGTCCGAATAGAGAACCATGGATTGGGCCCCCAACGCAGTGGACCAATATGTTAACACCGTGTACATGGTTGCTATAACTTACCATATGAATTTACGTCGGTGCAACAAATTAAAGCTAGGGGATGCCCGAACTGCAGGTATCCACACAAATCCACAACAAAGTCAACGAAACGGAATTAGCAGTAAATAAAAGAGTAAAATGTATGGAGCCAATATAGTGAACTGCATGACGACATGAGCACCTGACGAAAAATTCACGTTTTATTATGCACTCTTCATCCTTTTAGCAGCGCACTTGTCAGTCTTAGAAGTTCATTCCATCATATTCTAAATTTGTTTCGAATTACTTACGGTTAATTTCGTTTCTTTAACCTTGAACGTTTTAACTTTTTTTAATGTAACTCTTCTACCATAAAACAATAAAGGATTTTTAAAAGTCACTTTCAGCAGCAGCCGAGTGATCAAAGTCATGGCTTTGTAACCAAATGGGTCGCCGTTCGAATCCTCTCCCTATAACCAAGGTCCCACGGGACTTAAAATACAAAATCACTAGACTGAGATACGGCCCTAAACTTTTCAGGGCCAAACGGGAGCTCTTTTTTTTCTTAGGATTATGATCGTTTAATCCAAGGGTTTTAAAACGTATTCATAACTGGAGGTTTGCGCGCCCCAGCCTAAGCCATAGCACCTAACGTGAGAGGGGTGGGCCGAAGCTTTACCAGGTCTGTTAATAGACAATTTACAGTACTGAGCTCGAATTTACCCCAAATAGATTTATTTTTTTATTTATCGATCTAGCACTCACCGTTGTAAATTTGGAATTCTGAATAGTTAAGGAATTCCCACGAAGCATACACCGTGCTGCTGGGAACCGAGTGATATTTCTTCCTTATAGCTAACAATCTTTTTCGACTTAAAATCATCGAAATAATAACGAAGATCATCTCATTTTAACCACTACAGACAGGCAGGCATCGGGGGGGGGGGGGGAAGAGGTGTCCGTCAATGACAGACATTCAGTTTTGGTGAAAAGAATGCTTGGAGGAATTCTCTTCAACATGGCGGCCAAAGGTGCCATTCACTGTGGCTACGGAAAACTCAAATTTGAAACCTTAAATCGGGGTAGATAACCGCTTCTCGAAATACGTGGGATGAAATCGTACCTCCTTTTATCAACTGCGCCAGGGGGCGAAATGTGTCAGTCTATCCAAGACAGCGTGGTATCGTGCCGAACAAGCAAACCAATCAGAGCAGGCGGGATACTTGAAATAAAATATGGCGGCATTGATGGCGTCATTCAACCATGGTAATAGCGACAATACTTTCGGAAAATGACGGAGTATTCGTGCGTGGGCAGTATTTGAAGTTGAAGGACTTAGTCTGTGTGCGGTTCAAACCGTTTTTGGTTCATTACAAGAAATATGAACCACGGATGACGATTCAAACCCGACCAACCATGTATTTATGCAACAAGACCTTCTCACTCGTCGAATGCTGTTTGCTAATCAACCGTTGTTTATTTACGATTAATTTCCAGTTTCTACTAAATGAATGCGGCAATACATAATATAATTAAATGTATTATCAGTAACAACAGGGTTCGTACATACCAGACGAAACCAATTTAGAGGCTCTTTGTAGCATCGCAAAGATCAACTGAGATAATAGCTGCGTTCCTCGCAGCGAAAAGTGCAGCTACAGTCTCAATTGGCATGGCGCGTAATAGACGAACCAGCATGAACGCATTAATCATATCGTCATAAACCAGAATGATTCTCGTATTTTAACATCACAATTTATAATTTTCTAAGCTAGTATCTTATAATTTTGCTTCGGCAATCTAATGGAATAATTAATTTTAATTTTTACCACATTATTCTTTTGGATTTTTGATCTCATGGCAATTGTTAGAAAATTAGTACATGCACACACAGAGATGAAACGCCATGGTTATTGTAAGCGTGCATTATCATCTACTGCGGGATGTAGTAAATATAGTTAATTATCATTCAACAGAAAATCTCCCTGACGTCACGTTTTAAAACGAATTTTTACCAAGGGATTGACTAACGGTAAAGGAAATAGATCTCTGGGGGCCACTTGATGTAGATCAGGGTATTCTACAGTACTGGCCAGATCTTGGATGAAAAATTTGCATACGCGACTGGGTTGGGCAATATGGCCGCCGAAAACGCCACTTAAGCCAAGATTCGTTATGTTGCCTCTTTCTGTCAACCGAAGGCGACACCGTCCGTACAAAACTGCAACGTTTCTTCCCTTGCAACACTTTCTGGATACACGAACGTATAGCTTTTTTTTTTCCAAGCGCAGAGAAATAGCTTAACTGTGGCTGAGTGATAGCTTAAAAACTATTTAAAAATGCTTTAATACATAATCAAAATTTGTCACGCAAATCTGCGTAAAATTTAAATTACATTTTGAAAACCGCCACTAGATGCCAACAGATGTCGCGACTCTCCGTACAAAAATTCACCGATATGAATTGCCAATTACCGAACAGACCTCAAGAAATGGGACAGTCGTGGTGTCCATTTTGTCTATCCCCTATATTTCGTTGTAGATCGGGCCAGTTAGTTTAGTGGCCATGTGTGAAGGATCGAGAAAAATGGCGATGGGAGGAATAGCCTTTTCAATTCTAGTATTTTGTCACATGTCAACATTGGCACCATTGTTGCTTTTAGTTTGCAGTAGGATAGTAAACCGTCGTAAACAATAACTAACGTTCCCCAATGTACAATAGGATGGAGGAATACAGAAACTGACAGCCAGCGGCATAAATTGCTTGGACTGCACGGCACCCCTCCCTCTTTCTGTCTCCAGTGCTGGAGCAAGAGGGGGGGGGGGAATAGCCGCCCCGGAAGCCGAAAGGGGAAACGCCGAAATAAAGTTGAACTTTAATAAATGCTCTTTTGCGAAGTTCAGCAAAGTTTGGAAAATACAATTGGTCTTGAACAATTAATTTGTAAGTTGCAGCAATATTTTATGATAGAGTTACCTCTGACTGGCAAGAAAACACACAAGAACATGAATTTGGCAACAAATACTTAATTTTCGGCCCGGACTATTTGGATCTAGTTCACAATAAAAATATTAAATCTCACTAAAATAAAGCTCCCACAAATTGCGGACTTCACACAGCAGCTATAGGCTATGTTGAAAAATCATCCGTTACGGCGTATGAAGCCCACAATTTGTGGAGCTCCCACCATTGTTAATGTTTTACCACACTTTTCGTGAACAAGCCCCAAATTCCGGTCCAAAAATTAAAATATTTGTTGCCAAATTCATGTTCTTGTTAGTTTTCTTGCCAGTTAGAGGGCACCTATATCATAAACTAAATACAATTGTAATCCATCAAATATAGACAGATGTTTTTGTCTCATGCCTATACCTACGTCACCCCTTCATGTCAGATTCGTGTGTTTTCAGTGTGTTGGCATTATTTCTGTGGTACTGTTATAGGTTCATTATTGGGTAGATTTAGAAAGAGGCGAGGGGGAGGTTGCAATCTGCTGTATAGTAGACATAAAGCGGGCGCTCAATGAGATACTGGCCCCCGCCACTTAAAATAGCTCCGGCACTGTCTGTCTCTAGACCAATCCGAGGGGAGCATTGTTCACAGAAGACATGCATTCGGCTGACAAATTAATTCCACCCATTCACTCAATTTTATACCTAAACATGAGTAAATAAAGTACGGAACCTTTTATGTCCTTAAATTAATATTACTGTTATGGCATTTTAACTCATTCCATACAAAGTACATTTACAAAATTCAAGGCCATTTCAAGGCTCCGACAACAAAAAATTCAATTTTCAAGGTTTTTCAAGCCTTGAATTATCTGTTTTCAAATTTAAGGCTTTTCAAGGAATTCAAGGCCGTATACGAACCCTGTAACAAAGTGCAACAGTAATTTGCTACAACATTGTGGTCATTTCTCGCTATTTCTAAAATTTGCTATTCTCGTACTGGCAGTGATCAGAAGACGGTAGAATAAATAGTGGCACGCAGCAAGATTTCAAAATCTAACATGACGTTCATTTCGGGGTTACCGAATCGATAACAAACCATCGAATGGTGGTGTTCAGAAATCACTCCGCCGTCTCGTACTGCAGTAGAAATTGTTTTCTTGTCATAAATCGACGCCGTCATGCCGCACGTATAAAACAATCCCCAATTTTATTGTGCACCGAGTTAGTCTCACAAACTATTTTTAGGTGGCAAAAGGCATAAAACTGAACAAAAAATGCATCAATAATAAACTTCAATCCGCTTTGCTTGCAAAGCCCGTTTCGTAGTTTAAAACAAAGGAAAAAAAATCGTTCAATTTTGTAGCTACGTTCTTTGGTTTTACGACGGTACAGGGTTCGTACTCATATCTTAAAATGAATATCCCTGACTATCCTGATTTTCCCGGACTTATTTCTTCAAATATCCCTGACCAAAATACTTGTATTTTTATTTTTTATTTTTTAGTTACACAGAGTCAACTGTTCACTCTGCACCATAACTGCATCTGGCTGGCAGCTGCAAAACTTTCCCAATTTTTTCCTTTAAAAAAATAGGACGAGAAGGTAGTAGCAAAGCGAGTGAAACTTATGAGACTCGTAACAAAATTCTAAAAATGAAAAAATGGCAATAGTTCCAAAAAAAAAAAACCCAGTTCGTTCTAAAAACGAATATCCCTGATTATCACTGACTTTTCACCAATTTTCCATTTTTTCCATGACTTTTTTCCTGACCATAGTCTTATCCCTGACCTTCCAGGCCGGTATGAATCCTGCAGTACCCATAGACAAGCACTACCATTTTCGTGGGCATTTTTTTCTTCGTCAATAAATCAGTAGTCCGTTCCAATCGCCTTCCATCATTCCCATATTTTCTCTCCCTAATCTCAACTCCAGCTGCAACATGCATGATGGGGTCCAGATTCAAAATCCAGCCGCAATTTGGGCTGTTCTTTCTTTCTTAGCAGCCATCCACAAGCGTGCAGGATTAGATTTCATGGGCCATAAGCGAAATCCTCGTCTCTCTGCCAAGCCGTTCGTCCTCCTTCATTACTCCCTTTTCTTGGAAACTAACCACGTGATGTCTTTTTGGTTTATAAGGGGGAAAAAACAAGAACCGACTAACCAATTAAAATACTATTCCAAATTTACGACAAACGATAATTGCGGCAGCAATTTTGATACACACACGGCAATTAAAGTCACTGTCCTTGCAGAGGTAATGAATTTGCAGTTGTGAATTTTGAGGTTGTATATCCAAAACGCCGTTTGGCTGAACGTCGAAATAAACTGAGTTAAAACGATGAGAAACCTGGACAGCTCTGCTCGGTAAAGGAATCCCTGCAGTTCATTTATTAAAATACGTTAATATTCGATGAATATATACTCTATGTATGCTCCCCCTCAGTGTAAGACGCCTTCCAACACGACACATAAAGTTCATGGTCTTGTTGTTTATGTAATAAAATAAAGAACACAAACCGCTACAAATAATATTAAGGAAAATTGGAAATAAGCCATCAATGAAAATTATACACTAGAAATAACGTAGTTCAGTAAGCCACCTTTATGCACTTACGTCTCATCGGAGTGGCATGACCCGGATTCGAACCGGCTACCCAGTTCGCCCCCAGATCACTTGTCATTCATTTCCTGTAAACAATGCAGTTCCTGTAAACAATGTAAGAATTATTGACAGCAGCAGCTCAAACAGAGGTGGCTGTATGTGCTGTTTTATTGGATACTCGGCGGCGATGGCCCACTCTTTAGTGTGAGCTGTGAAAAGAGGCTAAAAATAACTAAACAGAAACTGAATGCTAGAGCCAACGAAAACTTGTTAACCTAAATTTGACGCGTACCATAAACCTATATTAAAAAAAAACTAAATTAAGAAAAGGCCAGAAAGAATAGCAGTACCAAAAGGCAAAGAGCCCAACTTAGCCCATTAAGTATTGCACCCAGATTTTTAAGGAGCATTAACAAATGGGGTGTCACCGTTAAAATAAAAACTAAATATAAGTTTGAAATGAAAATCTGTTCGCTTCACCTACAATAGGCCTAAAGCCTGTTTCCTAGTTTACAGATCTAAAAAAGCTGTGATGCTGGCTGGAGTCTTGGCCATGTCCTAACTTTTATTTCAACATGCTGGCTGAAAATTAAAAGGGCAACTGAAGCGCTTGATTTGTGGTCAAATGCAAGTTTATAAAGAGTTTTCAATTCTTTCTTCTTCGTGTACACCTACCGCGAGTTGCTCGTCATTCGCGAACATCGAAAATGACGCAATTTTGACGCAGCCTTTGCCATGTTAGCACATGACATGGCCAACGATTACGCCAAAATCACGCCATATTCGAGCTCCGTATTTGACGAACCATTCACTTCTGGGACAAGTTAGTGCTCGTCACTCGCGAACGTCGAAAGTGACGTAATTTTGACGCAATCGTTGCCACGTTTGCACGCGGCATGGCCAACAATAATTGCTTCACAATCGCATCATATTCATGGTTCGTGTTTGGCGAGCAATTCGCCTCTGATGTCATGGGCTATTCATATCTATTGAAGTCACGAGCAGTACGTAACGTCACTGACGTGTCTTCCTTCCACGTGTACTATACATGAAGAAGTTCAATGATAATGGATAATCCATTTGTGCGCAGAGGTGAAGTGGCTACGCAGTCAATCTCAATTACGGACCACAAGTGCATGCTCTCCGTTTAAAGGAGGGTTGCCACCAAATGAAAATCTCAACATCTAGCGCCATCGAGTTCTGTCTAGTTCAGCAAGCAAAGGAATGCATAAAGAAATTTCTATAGAGCAGTGATATATGCCACCATATTGGCACCAGTATGAGTTTTGGAGGGCATAACTACAAGGTGCACTATATAAAAATGGAGGAAAAAGCAACGGAAGAGAGGATTTCTTAGGCTTAAAATAACGTTGTTTTCTCCAACAACAAAAATCGCGCGTTATAGGTCTAAGAAATCACTCTTCACAGCATCGGCTTCAGTATGACGGCCTTCTGTTTCTCTCTGCAGTGCCCCTTGCAGCTAACCCATTAAGGCTCCAGCATAGAGTTATATACAATAATACTACGTCGTGTCACTGCTCTATTAACGCAGTAAACAAGCCACGGGCCTCCTTAATTATCGAGTGAAAATTTGGTACGTCCTCGCGCACCTGGGGAAGCTGTAAAAATTAAGGATGTAAAAGAAAATACCGTGGCAGTAATACAGGGTTCAGACAATTTTTATATTCTCAACTTCCCTGACATTTCTTGGTTTTCCAGGTGCATCCAGTGGCAATTTCCAGGTGTTTGCAAGATGGTTAGTTAGGGAAACCGGTATTAACGAATGTGTTCATTAATATTTGTACGAAAATAATCTAACATACCAGAAAATAGCTGTTTAGAGACCAGTCCAGACGGGACTATAGGCCTACACATTTTCATCACAGATATTGGTATACTAGCCTCAGATTTGGTGTATTGAAGTTATATCTAAAGACTAAAATACTTGAACATTACATTAAAGCAAAAATTAAAACATTTTGCTACTAGCCTAGGATTTTTCTTCTGATCGTGAAACTTGAATTCAATGGAACTTACAGATTAGACACAAAGGCATTGTTTTTTATTTCCCTGTTTTTTTTCTCCTGATTTTCAAAATAATTCTTGTTTTCCCTGAAATTTCCCTGAGATTTTGGCTCTATTTTTATTTTCCCTTAGATTTCCAGGTTCTCCAAGTTTTCCAGGTTTTGTCCGAACCCAGGTAATATCGTTAAACCTTTACAGCTTGCTCCTATAGGTGCACGTGAGCAATTAAGGAGGCACGTGACTTGTTTGTTGTGTTAAAAGATATTTCTTTGTGCATTCCATTGCTCGCTCCTAGCAAGCGCTAGAAGAGAACTAGATAGAAGACACTGTACCACGCGTCATGGCTGTTTGCTGTGACGTGCATATCACGTGACTGGGCTAGTCCAATCAGACGGCCAAACAGCCGTTGTTCTCGTTCGTCATTGGCTAACTCTGGTGACGTTACGGCAAACAGCCATTGCGCATGGTTTAGCCGATGCAAACTTTCGTTTTGGTGGCAACCTGCCTTTAAAGGGTGATTGCCACAACATGACAAGCTGCAGCATCTATAGCCATTTGCCGCTTTCTAGTTCTGTCTATAGCCCTTACTTTCAACAAGCGAAGGAACACAAAAATAAATTTCTTTTTATGAAACAAACAAGCCACATGCCTCCTTTATTATTGAGTGTAAGTTGAGTACGTGCCTTAGGGCTTCGTCGGGCAGATGACCACGAGTCGTTAACGCTCGCTAAAACCATTTGAACCCTTTCAACCCTTTGAACATTTGAGTGTACGTCCACCTGAAAGCAAGTGGAAAAGTTAAGCCTAGCGTAAAAACGGGCGCGTTTTTTTTTTTTTTATAAAGAACGACCGTTTTGAAACGTATATTTTGAACCGCTAGATGGGTGCCATCTAGTGCCAGTGATATCATTGACCTTGACTGATTCCTCCCTGGTGACACGTGGACGCACGAACTTAACACCCAATAATTAAGGATACACGTGGCTTGTTTGTTGTGAAAAAAGAAATCTCTTTTCGCATTCCTTCGTTTGTTGAAATCAAGTGCTTACATAGAACTAAATAATGGTAGACGGCGCTATAGAGCAGTGACATTTGCCGCCATATTGGCACCAGTATGGGTTTTGGAGGGTATAACTACAAGGTGCACTACATAAAAATGGAGGGAAAAACAACGGAAGAGCGGATTTCTTAGGCTTAAAATAACGCTGTTTTCTCCAAAAACAAAAATCGCGCGTTTTAGGTCTAAGAAATCACTCTTCACAGCATCGGCTTCAGTATGACGCCCTTCTGTTTCTCTCTGAAGTGCCCCTTGCAGCTAACCCATTAAGGCTCCAGCATAGAGTTATATACAATAATACTACGTCCTGTCACTGCTCTATGCTGCAACCTGAATTTGGTGAATATGCACCTTTAAGTGAACACTGGACAGTCTGGTATCACAATGCTCCTTCGTACCAGCCCTTATGACAATAATCCAATCCACAACCAAATGACATGCCGAAACTTAGTTTATTCATCAAGAGACACCCTTTGGTGCGTTGCAATCTGTTCCCAGCTCTCCTACCCACTACTACGAGAAGGAGGAGGGGCCGGTTGGCAAGGTGAGTGGCCCCAGTGACGTGCATCGTTGCAGCCATTCTCCCCACAGAAAGTGACAGATTTCTTATCTCTAAAGGGGTTGAATGACAAACATGCTTGAAACAAACTGGCAAACAAACTTAAACTGGCACTACTGAAAATCCTGATTTCTTGAGTTTACTCTTCCGTTTTGTTACGAAGGTTGCCGTAATGCGTCATCCAACAAAAGAAGATCTATTGGCCAAAAGTTGAAGGCCAGTTTTATTTACATGGCTAGAAAGAAGAGAGCGCATGATAGCACCGCCACATGTTTTCCACCTTGAAGAGCGATTAGCGTTGCAGCACGAGAGATGAGAGCTCGGTAAACATCTGCCCTGACAGAAGAATAGCCGATCAGACCTCTTGACCTGTGGCGGAGGAAACAACACGGCACCATCTCCGGCCTTGCTGTTATCCTGTAATACCATATCAAGCGGTCATTTTTTTTTAAGACGCTCGCATCCCTGAGAGAAGCAGCTGCTTTTAGCCGACTGCATCCTCGGGCTACAAGCGGGTAAAGCGTAGCCACCCTTCTCCTATCTCGATCCATATCACCGGCGAGGTATCTACATCGTCATCTAAGATAAAGCGCACTAACGTAAGATGAGAAGTACTTAGATTTTTTCTTTCCAAAAATGCGGTTTTTATAAAAGTACCATCCCCTCAACCATGTATCATGTTTAGCAGCAGTTCCTTCCCTACGCTTGTTGCAGACAACCTGGATGAATGGAACTTAAAGGGGCATAACATTCCAACCGGGAAACTTGTCCATTTCACCGGGACATTCCATACTAAGATATTCCACACAAGGCCTTAGCGTTCGCCTTAGCGTTGTTCGGTCCCTGGATCCATTTTGAAATGTGGCTTCTGGAAGGTATTAGCCCTAGGACTATGGGATTTACAATATGATGGGATTTAGGGGCCCCGCGCACACGGCAACCAAGCCGCTCGGCCAGGTAGCTGCGGCCAATGAGAATTCTTATGGTATATGTAGCAACGCGCACTTGGCCGCCACTGGAATCCCGAGCGGCCTACAGGCGACCACAGGGCGACCATACTTGCTCCGTGTTCATTTTTCACCACGTGATCGAGAATCAATGAAAAACGGACGTGGCCGCGCGGCACGTTGCCGTGTTTTTTGGCCGCCACGGGAACCTGTCATTGTTTATGGCAGGAGGGGAGGGGGGAACCAAGGATTTTCATAGTCTCCTCGAGGCCCCCGGGGGCGTCGCGAATTTTTTAGGCCTGTCGGGAAGAGGGGATTCAGAAAAAAACATTTACCAAACTAGAGGAATAATACAGTTCTAAGCCTAAAAAATGATAAGTAAAATGAAGCAACAAGTAACGAAGATTTCCAAAAGCGCCTCAGCTAAAATCTTTCTCCCCCCCCCCCCCCCCCCCCGCCCCCAACACGTTAAGTGTTCACAAGGCTTTGAAGTTGTCAGTGTTCAGTATTAACATCGAATACAATGCACCTTTTTGAAAATATGCTCGGTCACTCGGGGAGTCTTCAATTTACACGTGATGACTGTGTTGGTGGAGAAATGGGACTGTCACACTATTTGGATTCATCAATTTATCATATCAAACGTTTTTGTACTGCCATGAATATAGAGAATAGAAACGTATTTTTTAATGCTTCCGAGAACACTTTTTCTTTTGTTCTTTCTTTAAAAATGTCACGAAATATTTTTCACACCTTGCCAATGAAGATTCCTATACTAATTATTTAATTTGGCTACAGAAATTTTCGGTGGGTTTGGAGGGTCTGATATGAAGTTCGGCCCGTGATGGAGGAGAGGGTAAAGAATTTGTTTAAGGGTC
>JAHWFP010011989.1:8891-27843 GCA_023313725.1 Lithobius niger | reverse complement strand
AAGACTCAGTTTTAGTAATGCCTGTACACCTACTTGACTTCTAAATAAGAGCGCTTAAAAGTACTTCAACAAAGTGATTATTAACTGCAAATTTACAAAACTGAATGAATTTTACTGCAAAAAAAAAAAAAAAAATGAAGAAATATCAAGACTTTCTAGACAAGACAAGATCGAGAATGTTGTCGCCAAGATCGATACAAGATCAAAGAGACGAGACGACGTCAAGAATACTTATCTCTCGTCTCGGCAGAATCACTAAAATCGCCTATTAAACGTTCATGGGCTGTTAAATTAATTCTATAAAAAAAGAGGGGGTGGCCAGAACAAAGTTATAATTCGAATCTTACTTCTGTCCAGGAAGGGTGTTTAGGCTTAACATCGTCGCGGAGATTCGGCGTTTATGCAATCATTCACACATGTGATCTAGGTTCGGTCTAGCATTAACGCAATGCCTTCAATCTCGTTTGTTCAAGAATTTACTGTATTAGTTTACCATTTTATTTAGTTAGCTTTATGTATAAAGCTTTTAGTCAATTTTGGTCCAGAAAGACCACGATCGAATGGGTTGAAATCCTGAATGCATGACGCTTTTAGTCAATTTACAGCTGAAAAATTACGGCCTAAAATGCTTTAAAGTCAGAAGTCGTGAAATTACGACAGCCCATGAGTTGCTGTGTCCTATACTTACGCTTTATGCTGAATGAAATATTTGTTCATTTATTTAATGTAGGTTGAGCGTGCTCGTTTGATTATAAAGGTCGGTGTTCTTCGCTCCGAGAGCCCGGAAAGGAGATAAGGTCTTATTTTTAGATGACCAGTTGGCTTCTGAAATAGAGGTGGCTTCGTTATTTTGCTATATCGCTGCGAGCCACTCCAAATTAACACAAGCTGTTACTGCAGGTTCTAAATTCGGACTAAATTGCTGAAGAGAAGTGGATAGCAGCTGCGTCCATGAAGCAGACCAAATTATCATCCCACCACTTGCATCCAACTGTCTGTCTGTGGCGCTCCTTCTGGCTCTCAGCCGTACATAATGAATGGTCCCTTATTTGGACCACGTAGTATAATGATCGGTCCCCAGTACAACTGCATGGGATGGTCTGAAAAATATACGTAATACTGTACATCAAGAAAAGCGTAACTATATTGCAAACAAAAACTTCACGAGTGTTGTAAAAAAGGGTTATGTAATGGAAGTTTCACTTTACTCGTTAAAATGTACACAGATAAAATTGGATGATTTTTTAAAATTTAAATAATGAAATGTAAAATTGAGAAAATTCCATCTAAGTTGAGTCCTGTTGTGCTTTACGAATGAAAAATATTCTTAAAGCACAACAGCACTTTAACAGATGCAATTTTCTGAATTGTGCATTTGATTATTTAACTTAAAGATCATCCAATTTTATCCGTGTAGATTTTAACTAGTAAAGTGAAACTTCACTCATATAACTCCTTTTTTTTTACGGCACACTTAACGTTTATGTTTGTAATTCGTGTACCTTTTTTATTTCTCGACAACTGAATTGATGTGATGTTTGTTGACTAACTTGGTGATGGTGAATAATTGTTGGCAGTAATTTTTGTTCATTTGCAAAGGTGTCCGGACGTTGGAGACGTAGGGCCTTAGGGCTTCGTCCCGCAGATGACCGGAGCGGTTAACGCTCGCTAAAAAAAAAAAAAACCCTTTGAACCCTTTACGCGTGGACGAGCGCGCATGCAGGGATTGTTGCCGCCCACTTAAAAAAAAAATTCAGCTCAGCTCTGAAAACCTGCATCCACGAAATGAATACAACATTCTATCGTTTCTACTGCCAATTTCGAGGCTGACGGGCTCGAAATTAACAACGTAGCTTAGTTTGGTTTAAAACTATGTATATGCGCTTAGCTAAAAAACGGATTCATTTCATTTTACCAATCAAAAACAATCAACAGTTTTCAAAAGTGTTGGGAATGTAAAAATAACGCGAATTCTCCACTACCGTAAATGGCCTATTAACAGCCCTGGCAAAGCTACGGCCCACCCCCCTAAAATGCTTTAAGGTCAGAAATCGTGAAATAACGTTTACAGCCCCCCCCCCCCTAATTAATTTTTCTGCTAGAAATTCACTAAAAGCTTAATTCATGGTTTCATTCCCTTAAATCGTGGTTTTCGGCACCAAAATTAACTGAAAGCCTCATACATATAGCAAACTAAATAAACTAGTAAAATAATAAACTAAATATCTGAACAAATAAGAAAAAAGACATTGCGTTAATGCAAGACCGGACGCAGATCACGTACGTGAATGATCGTCTAAACGCCGAATTTTCCGCAACGGAGTAAGGACTAAATGCCCTCCCTGAACAGAAGTAAGATTGGAATTATAACTTTATGGCCCACCCCCCTTTCCCCGTTTTTTATCGAACTAATTTTAACAGCCCATATAGGCGATATATGATATCACAAAAGAACATGCCACGATCCTCGGCTTGCGAACTTTTCTTATGCCAGTAAAGTGTTCAAAGCGAACGTTCTTTGTCCCCGAACGTGACATTCAGCAGTGACACCGGTGACAAATTGAAAATGCATGAAAGGTATAACCGGGGAAAGGGGGGGGGGGGGTTGCCAGCGTTCACGTTAACATTCACCTTTAGTAGTTGACAGCGTCCTTAAAAATGAGATGTGGTTTTAAAAAATGATGGTTGCTTTCCTGTGTGACCGCCACGGTTCCCTCTCCTCACGTCGAGGTGAGTCCTATAGTAATTACTTGACGGTGTAGCAGATTTCGTTAGACTCCAGTGCGCAAAAAATAAAAGTAACCCTCCTGAAGGTGGTACTGTGAAAAAAAAAAGAAAGAAAGAAAGAAAAGAAAAGAAAAAAAAGAGACGTCTGGAATCATGCCAAATTGTTTGAAGTCGTCTTGCTTCCCGTGTTTGTGTAGGCATTTTTTTGTAACCACGTCGTAACCGAAGACTACTAGGCAAAAAAAAAAAAAAAAAAAAAGGTGCCAAATCACATTCTGTCATCGTCGTACTTGTAATTCAGTTTATTTCTACCTACTGAGAGAGAGATTACTGCAGGGAGGTCTGAAGAAGCACAGGCCAGGCCGTATGCGTGAAAAAGCTTAAATGAACGATAGCACTAAGTTAGATTAAAGTGGTAAGTTTGTCATGTGGGGCACACACACACAAAAGTGTTCGCGCACCTTTTGACTTCAAGCGAACAGCTTTATTCGTAATGTGAGACGGACGACTCCTAAACCAAGCGACGGCACTTCACCGGAATCTCATTGATGATCAAATGCAAAGATGGAGCGACTAGAGATGATGGTTCATTCCTGACTTCCGGTAGTATTGTATTTGTGAAAATGTACTGATTGGGACCGTGGTGTGACGTCATATTCACCAATTCCTAGAAAGTAGCCCGAACTGCCAATCAGCGTGCTGCAAGGAAGCACGTGACTAGTGGATTTGCACAAAGAGGAGTTTTAAAAAATAAAATATCTCCGTTTACGTTGCTAGTGGACGAAATAAAGCATTTACTTCCGTAAAAAGGCAAATTATAATAAACGGAGATTAGTTTTTTTTTATGAATTTCCGTTTATCGAGCAAGCCAACAGTCTCATTTTATAGATGCGCTTTTTTGGTGTAATATGATGTCATTAATACCAGCATGGACGTCTCCTTACCGTAGATTGCCGTCTCCTTCCCGCAACATGGCCGTCTCCTTCATTTAATCTTTGGCCTCAACCGGAAGTAAGTTTGTTAAGCGAAAAATGGCCTATTGGTGCTTCTTGTCCTACCAAATTATCGTTCTTCTTTGATCAAATGGGTAACGGGTGGGAATCACTGTCACAAACCCGTCGACAAGCCGAACCCTTTCCGTTTTGCACATTTTCACCACCAAATGGCGTTGCAGTTTAACGCCATCTTGTGTAGACCGAGGGGACATTAAAGGTACATTCCTGCTTGTCCTATAACGGCCTCGCGCAGATCTCCATTCGCGCATGCTACCGTCGCACCGTTTTGCGAGACTCGGCATAGTAATACAAGGCCAACTGAGATAGTAGCTGCGTTCGTCGCACCGAGGAACGCAGCTACTATCTCAGTTGGCCCTGGGCCTAGTAGACGAAACCGCATGAACGTACAAATTGTGTCGTTCGTCACAAACCGGAAAGATTTTCGTATTTTAACATCACAATTATAGTTTTTTAGGCTAGTATATTATAATTTTTCTTTGGCGATCTATTTGTATAAATAATTTTAATTTTTGTCGCATTATTCTTTTAGATTTTTGTTCTCACGGTAATTATCAGCAAACGATTAAAAAATAGTACATGTACACACACACACACAAATGAAACGTCATGGCTATTACATGGTATATATTAGCAGGACCCGATTAAATTACTTCCCAATATTCAACAGAAAATCACCTAGACGCCACGTGTAAAAACTGATTTTTAGCAAGGGATTGACTAACGGCAAGTAAATAGACCTTTCGGGTCGTACTTATGTGGAGGATCCAGACAAATGGCGTTGGGAGGAATGTACCTTTAACTGGTACAAATAACGCACACCGGATTACTTGCAAACGTAGATTACCAATGATCGCCACGGATCATAAAGAATACCTCGTATTAGTTCGAAATACCTCGTATTAGTTCGAAATACCTCGTATTAGTTCGGAATACATCGTATTAGTTCGGAATACCTCGTATTAGTTCGGAATACCTCCGATTACTTCGTATTACGTCTGATTACCAGTGGATTACCATATGATTACCTGTTAATATTAACGCGGAATACCAAGGAAAACTCAGAAAACCATGGATCATCTTGGGTTACCACGCATTCCTTCCAGTAAATATCAGTCAACAAAGTTTCTAAATGTATGGATTACCCGGGATTACTTCAGAGTACATGTATAACTTTAGAATACTAGAATTTAACTTAACTTGTTATACCTTACACGACGCTCATTCTCGAAAACTAAATACCAACTGTATTTTGCGAATGTTCGACAGTTTTTCCGACAGCAAAGATGTAAATTCATCACACAACTGTTTCATTAGGCGTCTGCTTCGGGCACATTTAACGCTTACCCAATGGCGTCTATGTTAAACATGGATACTTTTTTTTCTTTTGTTTAACAGTACAATAACTTACAATAACAATAAATTAGAAAGTAGTTTTAGAGCGCTCTCACTCACAAATTATGAAATTAAACATTGAAATATCCCTTGCTGTAAGACTATTTTCAATTCAAAAATACATTGTATATAGAATTTTCCGTCTTTCTCTAACGTGACGTGTTAACAAGGTGGACCATTCACGCCAGAATCGCGCTGGAAATGAACGGCCGCCATTTTGGGGGAAAAGGTACGTTGAGGAGCACGGAGGTATGTGCGGAATTCGTGCGTTTTCCGTTGCAATTACGTAGAATTAGGGCACGTTAACGCAACGACTCTCCTTTGCATTCTCTCAGCTAGAAGCTACAGAAATCATCTGAAATTTCAACATGGCGGCCGTTTTAGGTCTGCCGGCTCGCAACGATCAGTCAATAATGCGCGTTCAAAAACGACTGGGAAAATTGCTTCGTCAGCAGGAATTCTTTGTCTTATTGTAACGGATTATACGACTGCAAGCATTTACTCAAACGACGTCGGATTCAGCTAATCCACGTACCGTTGTTACCATGGCAACGACACCTCTGTCATCGTGATTAAATTCTCGCTGCCTCGAGAATGCAAAGGCGAGTCGTGCAGTAAACACGCCCTTGGCCACAAATAAAGGTAATTCACAGCCAACGAGTTATCTAGACACACGCTAGTGTGTCGCGCCAAGTTAGGCAACAATCGTCACAACAAACATAAACACCAGTTCAATTGTCGAGGTTGTAAACCATTTTAGCGCGGCGCCATAGCGTCTGTGTCTTATATATTGAAGCATAGTTGGGCACATTTCAGGTAATTGGGGAAAAATAATAATGCGGTACAAAAGCTTAAATTGTGTTGAAATCGGGAGCAATGACCCACCTGACAAAAATTAACTCGTGTAGGAATAGCAGCTAAGCTGCTTTCAATGCAAAATCGGACCCTCAATAACGTTGTAAATGTGTTACTAGTTCCTAGCTAGCTGCTAGCTACGCTCATCCCCATGTTAAATCCCATAGGGTAATTATTCATCGATACCAAAATGACGGGAAGGCTTCCAGCTATGAAATTGGGCGAATGAGTGCAGCACAATACGAACTGCGTACCTTTTATGGTTTGGAGCCTGGGGGCGTAACGGGAATGGTGTGGGAGGGCGCGTAAGTACGAAAATATTGTTATAACCATTGTTAGTATTGTCGGCATCGTTTGTCATTGGACGGCCAAAGTTTGGACAATGAGAACGTGGATACTGACGTACGTGCCTAGACACACACTAGTGCATCACGATAAATCTAAACAACGTTGCAAAGAAATTGTATTCACGTCCAATTCACGAAAAATAAACCAACTGTAAAAACAAAGCAAAATAAACAAAGCCAAAAACTGGTAAAGAGGCCACTAAGTTGAGAGTGGTTCGGCCCTTCAAAGGAGCGATATCAAAACACCAAAACTAACTAAATAAAACAAATCACAACAAAATTAAAACCAAACCAAAAAAAACATAAAGAGGTGACCAAGTTGAGAATGGTTCAGCATATAGGCAAAAGGTAGTAGCAAATTGTTGAAAACCAATTTCGTGTTGACGTGGCACTATATAGTATACATCTGCACGATAGTGGAGTTGAGCCAATACACAATTAAAAAAAGGAGTGATATCATATCAAAAACCAAAACTGGTAAAAGGGGCCGCAAGTTCCGAATGGTTCGGCCCTTCAAAGGAGTGATAACAACACACCAAAACATTCGTCAACTTAATCGCACCGAATAATACTTTGGACGTTAAATGAAAACTGGAACATTGCTACCGAAAGTAGCAATCTTCTAGTTTTCATTTAACCTTCGAACTATTAAGCGGTGCGATTAACTTGGCGAATGTTTTGGTGTGTTGATATCACTCCTTTGAAGGGCCGAACCATTCGGAACTTGGCGGCCCCTTTTACCAGTTTTGGTTTTTGATATGATACGAATTTACTTGCATGAATTAAATAAAGTTAACACCGCTAACAACTTGCTCGTTACAACCATACAGCTTTACCAGTGTGATCATTTTTTTCTCACTCACTTGATCGATCACTTGATTTGGCCGTGTCTAAGGTTACGTGACATAAGAACAAGGTTTTGCCACCACTCCCCCATACACTGATGTCTCAAGGACACCCCTAATTTCGTTCTGGCCACTAATGATACCCCGCGGTTGTCACTCTGAAGATGGTAGAGCTGCAATAGACGTAAGCTGAAAGACTGTAATTTTCAACGGGAGGTTCCAAGACACTTGGCCTCTCTCCCAGCAAGTAATGATAAGGGCGTATTTACGCAACGACTCGCTTTTGCCTTCTCGCAGCTAGATGCTAGAAATCATCTGAAATTCCAACATGGCGGCGGTTTTAGCTCTGCCGACTCGCAACGAAAGCAGCCAATATGTTAGTTCAGAAACGACTGGGAAAATTGTTTCGTCAGGAGGAATTCTTTATCTTATTGTCACGGATTACAAAACTGCAGGTGTTTACTCATATGATGTCGGATTAAGCTAATCCAGGTAGCGTTATTGCCATGGCAACGACACATTCGCCATTGCGATTAAATTCTAGCTGCGAGAATGCAAAGGCGAGTCGTTGCATAACGCGCCCTAATAATAAGTGGCCGAGCGAGCGAATCCAGCGAGGTAGGATACTCGATTGAATTTGGATTTTGTGTTTGCGCTTGTCTGTGTGTGTGTTTATGTGTTTGGGACACGATATCGCGCGCGGTTTTGTTCTATTTAATTCAAATTTCATCACAAGGGGATTTTGGTTCATGAAATTCGAGAGTTCATATGAAATTCCACCCTCAATTAGACCTATTTTCAGAGATAATCGGTTATTTCGTCCGCTGACTAGGCTAAGCCGATTTTTAGCAGCGGTGGTGAGGGAGCCCCCATCTATATTAGGTAATGTTGGGCGGTACCAGACATTTTTCAGCCGGTGCTGGTACCAAGCTTAGTACTTCCGGTCCCCAGGTACTTATGAGGCGGTATCTGGTATATTATGGTGCTGTGGTACCAACACCCGATTTTTAAGTAGTAACAAATTTTATTGAAAAAATTTGTTTTGTCAATATAGTTTTTACAGAAAATTTTTTTATTGTTTCCCCCCCATCCCCCATTTAAGCTTATTGTATCTGTTGCATCACATATTTGAAAAAAAGTCATTTTTTACATAAATAAACCGTCTATTAAATTTGAATTTCTACCCAAACAGAAATGCAAATATGAACTAACTGCCGGTAGCAGAGAAATGTAAAGTTGGCTCCACGTGTGTGAATTGTTTCAAAGTCCAATCAAAGATCCTGTGTTTACCGCTTGGATTTTTCTAGCTAACTTGGCCCCCTCGGGGGGGGGGGGGGGCGGGGCCGTATAACCCTGTTGGGTTCGTGCTCCATAATAAAAACAACAACAAGAACAACAACAACATACCTCAAAATCGTTAAAAATCTTAGGGACAAAGAAAAAATGTTATACGTTTTACAGAACTTAAGGAATTTTTAATGACATTACCCTGCTGTGGTTCGTTCCACGATTCGTTTGCAGGAAAGCGACCTATACTGTTTCGAACAGTAGACGTATGGTCTGGAATTTTCGCTTCTCTTGGGTAACAGAGCCTTGGGGATTGAAAAAACTATGACTTAAAAATCTGGAGCAATCTGAAAGAGAGGGGAAAGCTGAGGCGGTCGAACTGTTTTTTTGTTTTTTGTTTTGTTTCTTGTTTTGTGTTTGCAGAAATCCGTGGCCCTGTGACATACGACAGTATTTTATTTGTGTTGATATCCAAAAGTGTTTTACGTAAAACTCAAGTTTCCTGCGCAAGAATGGAGCTCGCGACTCCACAAATTTCCTGTGGGTTGCCTCAAAATCTCTAGGGTTCGACCTGGTCAGGTATTGCTTTTCGTAGGGTTTATTTTAAAGAGACATTCCCCCAGCGTCATTTTTCTCAATCCACTACATCATTATTATGGCCCCAAAGGTATATTTCCTTACCGTTAGGCTTTCCCTTGCTAAAAATCCGTTTTAAAATGTGGCCTCTAGGAGATTTTCTGTTGAATATTGGGAACTATATTTATCTTGCGATTAAATGATCCTTTGCGCACCTTGAAGTTTCATCTAATTTTAATCGTTTGTTAATAATTACTATGAGATCAAAAATCTAAAAACTAATGCGGTAAAAATTAAAATTAATTATGCTAATAGATCGCAGAAGAAAAATTATAACATGCTACCTGAAAAATTATAAATTGTGATGTTAAAATACGAAAATCATTCCAGTTTGTGACGACACAGTCTTTAACTTGATGCTGTTTCGTATACTATTCCGAAAGCCAACTGAGAAGTAGCTGCGTTCCTCGCTGCGAGGAACGCAGCTACTATTTCAGTTGACAATGGCGATGGTAACGTGAGCGGAGCCAATCTGTGCGTGGCTGTTATAAGGGAGGCGGAATTGTGCTCCACTGTAAGTCTCAGCCATGCCATATATTGTAGAGTATCCCATAGAAATTGATATGAGCATAGCAAGAGTTGTGACGTCCCTACAAGCTGAAATTGGAACTGACTACTACGACGCGCGACAGGTCTGTGCTGTGACGTTTTTGTCACGTGAATAGGCTAGTCCAACCAGATGGTCAAACGGCTGCTGTTCTCGTTCTTCAATGGCTAAAATGGTACAGAGCCATCGCGCTCCGGTTATAGACCTTGGAGGAAAGAGAACGGAGTTTCCTCCAAGTTATAGGTAGACCAGACGAGAAGTAAACTTCAAAGTTGACAGCATAGGCTAGTCTAAAGAGGGGCGAAACTCGATTTTCGAGTTGTTTACGCAAATTGCAACCTTTGACCTTCAATTATTATTGATAAAATGTCAACATGAATTCCAAAACTTTAGGCAAACACCCAAAAAATCCAGCTTATTCCTCCTGTTTTGCCTAGATTAGATGATTTGACGTGCGTATCTAGGGACATAGATCTGATCTTTGCCTCTAATGCCAACTTTAAGGTTAACCTGTCTCTTCAGTGGTTTAGATGGTGGTGGGGGGGAGGAGGGGGGGGGGAGAATTTCGGCCCCTCCCCTTCCTCTTCCATTTGGATTTTTTTTTCCAAAACTGACAATTCGAGAATATTCCCCTCTCTTCTCCATTGGAAGTGTCTCATTTGTGGTCATGGAGAAGACTGTCAACCATCATTTGACTTGTAGAGCAAAGGTCTTAAGATTTTCCACACGCCTTTACTGACCGTACTTATACTACCACAATGAGACGATAACTCTCCAATCCCTTCCCTCTTCCCTTCCGAATTTTTGCATTAGCCTTTAAGTTTCAGGTTTGGTTGACGGAAAAACACGCTAACGGTGAACTGACAAATATTCCAATGTGGTTCCATATATGATCCGACAAACCATTTGACAAGCTCACTTAACTTTATTCAATTTGCCACATTGCCAATTTGCCACAGATGATGGGTGTACTGCATTGCCATTGGCCCATAGTGTTATTAGTTCTGAGTTATGCTCTGAAGTCTGCTTTACACGGACAACCGTCCATAATGCAATTAAAGGGCTCAAGCAAAGATTTTCTTGCAGTCATGATGGCTTTTCTTCAAACTTACTCAAACATATTGTCCATGAAGTTGATTACCCACTTTCTAAACTCTTTACCGATGTTTTACTTCAGGAAATATTTCGACAAAAGTCTGGGCGTTCAAAGTTTTTATACGTCCATTACTTGAGTACGCTTGTCCTGTGTGGTCGCCATACCTCTTGGACGACATTGATCAAATCGAGTCCGTGCAGCAAAAATTCACAAAGCGACTACCATGTTTACAAAATTTAAACCATTTCATTAGACTCGAGAGAGCTGGTCTCGAACTTCTTGAACTTAGAAGAGTGAAGTTCGATCTCATCTTAACATACAAAATCCTACGCAGCCTTATACAGGTGGATCTCCCATTCTTTGACCGTGTGCCGGGTGTACATTTTACACGTGGATATCCTTGGAATCTTGCTGTTCAGAGCTCGCGTCTTGATTGCAGAAGGCATTTCTTTTCCGTTCGTGTTGTCCCCATTTGGAATGCTCCGAGTGCTGAAACGGTATGTATGAACACCGAGGAGGGTTTTCGCCGTATGCTGAAGGCAGAGCCCCTAGCTAGATTCCTGAAAAGGGCTTCTTGATTTCCAATTATGCGCAAATCTCACAGCAAGCCTTAGGTGCGGTATCAGCGGTTCACATCCCTTCCGTTACCTGTCTACATAAGTAGGACAAATTATATTATATTATATTATATTATATTATTATTTTAAGCCCTTGTCAAGCCAGCACCTCCACGGTAATGACTTAACTACTTTGATTAGCGTGTTTGGCTCGAACGCCAGACAGGAGACTGTTGCAAAAGTAAGAACGTGAAGTGGCTACAATTGCGCGTGTGCCCAACACGTGCGTTCGACGTCGAGTGACTGTTGCATGCTGGTTTTGCGGGAAAAACTGTATAAATAAGATTGGTTTTGGCACCCAAAAAAACACTCCTACACAGAAAGTCAGTGAAGGCAGTTGTCACGCTACTCAGCCGTCTCAGGGTAGAAGAATATAAGTAGTGCCACTCTTTCTCTACCAACAGTAAACATTTGGACGAAATAAGTACCCGCTTTCTTCGATTTACCTCCAGAGGGCGCTGTCGTCAAGTAACAGGAAGCACAAAGCATTATGGGGATCGAAACTATTTAGCGTCACTAAAACAAATTGATCACGATAAGAATACAAAATTAATCGCTTAAAATATATCATAATTCACATTACGACATTAAAATAATTTTAAGAAAGATCAGAACCTAGCTGATCAAGTTTTATTTAAATCCAACATTCAATTTTAAAATGGGTTGTCGTTACGAGTGGAGCTAAGTATAACGTATGGTTTTGTGTTCCGAGACCGTCCGAGAAACGTGCTCATCGGCCGTTCAGACTGAAGCTTCTTCTGTGGCTTATGTTTGCTAACGTTCATAATCGAACACAGAATAAGTTCTTCTTCAACTTCGGATGTTGCCCACGCACGAGTATTTCGTCAATTGCCGAAGGTATTGTCGCTATTACCATGGTTACCTGCGAGAACCTGACAAGTGCTGCCTTCTGGTGCCGTTGGTGGAAGCAGGTATTGTTTTATAACACGTTTTCAGAAAAGCGTCCACTACCTACTAATCTACCCTGAACCGTCTCATTGTACATTGCGCAGTTCTACAGGCAAGAGTTACAAATTTTACAAAGTTTATTTTTTAAGTTGGGCGAAGTAAATCATCATTACACAACTTCTCCGTGTAGGACTTCAGAATTTATATCCTATTAATATATTAACCCAGAGGCACGCCCAAGAAAGAATTTTTTTCCAAAGGTTGGTAACATGAATCGATCTCGCACCATTTTGGTTTAGAGACCAAGCCCTTAACAACTCGACTGTGTTTGCTCGTATCAGGAAGCTCGCTTTTAATGTTTTTTTTGTTTTTTTGTTTAGTTTGCGTTGTGCTAGTCATTTGAATTTTTCAGTGAAATTTCTCCCAAAGTCAGCTATTCCCATAGTAGCATCCGGGGCCTGCTGGAGTATATTTACTTTCCATGAAAGGCGCAGTACGATAACAGTACAGCCAGAGACGTCAGGAAAGAAAAAAGTCGGAGGGGTGTAAACCAGAAATTTACCGGCATAATTTTCCATCTAGCCAAAAATGTATGTAATTTTTCCGACTGATTTGCCGACTGACCAACAATTATGTAATTTTGCCGACTGATTTGCCAACTGGCCAAACGTTGGAGGGGTGTGACACCCCCCCCCCCCCTCCCCTCCCCGTAAAAACGTCCCTGAGTACAGGGGAAGTAGTTTCAGGAACGGAAAACAATATCAAAGTCAGCAATTTGTTGAAGATCGAAGATTATCCCCCGAGTTTGATAATCGTACTGTATAGGTGGTCTAAAGCCCCGTGCGAAACTTGCAGGGCAAAATGTAACGCACTCTATTGTTACAGTCATTTCTGCCTTATTACAAGTTCACACGATTTACGTTTTGGAATGAATCATTCTTTGCACGGTAGCAATGAAAAAAGGCGAGCATCTTACGTTGGCAAGGTAGGCAGTACTGTCACCTGCATAGAACAAGAAAGAAATTGGCAGCGATGATGAAAACAAAAGAAGAATACATTTTATTACTACTCGGCCCAAACGCATAGGCCCTGATGGTGGGCTTACGGAAAATGCGTATATAAATGTGATAAAACACGAATTTCATTCGATAATAACTCCAAGCCAGGCACGACGCCGAATGAGCGAGCAAAGCGAGTGACTCAGGTAGCAGGTAAGCTTTTCTTATGTATACTGACACTGCTTGCAAAGAATTTCCTGCAGCCGAGGTACGGAAGTAGCAGTCTGCACCGCCAAATTACTAATTTTAAGGAAAAGGTGACTCGTTTTTGACAAAAGCATAAGGTTGATTAAGAAATGTTCAACAAAACCTTCAAATATGAGTTCTAATTCAAATACCTGTTGGAGATTCATACAGTCATATAATGAATGCAGTTTGCTTGTATGTCCACATACATGAGACAGTCAGCAACTCGCAGACAAGATGCCAGGAGGAAAGGCCACTGGCGTAGCTACGTTAGGTGGAGCCGGTGGCAAATTACCACTAGGGGCCCCCCTCCTTAATATGGCCCATAAAAAAGTCACTAGCTGAAAAATGTCTTTAAGTCCATACTTTTACCTAATTGTTTTTTTTTTCATAATGAAAATAGGGACCACTTTTTCGTACTCCAGTCAAGTGGTCCCTTATTTTCACTGTATTTAAAAAAAAAAAAAACCTTTGAAAAGTGGAAGTATTCAGCTCGTGCGTTTTTTATGGGCCACCATATTTTTTTAATGAAAGGGGTATGGACGGACGGAAAAGCTCGAAATTCATTTAAAAAATACAGTTTATATCAAATTAAATAATCTAAACTTTTTCTTTTCTTTCGGGGGCCCCTGAAGCTGGGGGCCGGTGGCATTCTACCATCCTTGCCACCCTGTACCTACGCCACTGGGAAAGGCGTTTCTAGAAAGTTTACTGAAAGAGCTAGTTTAGATACTGACAACTTCAAAGAAACTGAGACGTTTTTAGAAATTTTGGCAGGTGAGTGTCTCTTTTGTGGTCCGAAAATGTATTTCCTCCATTCTGGTCAGTGGTTTTTTCTACCTTCTCCCCTGGCGAAGCCTAAAAAATATATGAACCCCCCCCCCCCCCCCCCTTCGAGGGGGCCTGAAAAATTGAAGCCATGCCCGTACCTCCCCCCCCCTTCCCAACCGGCGATACGTAATGACCGGTCCCTAATTGAAAAACGTTGCATCCAGTACCAGTATAGTTTACACAACAGACCGAAAGAATTTGACAATTTCCATCTCTGATACCATTACTTATGACTAGCAGCCGCTGTAAGGAAACTGTCTGAATCTAAGTAATTTGCATGCATAAGACACGACAAGACAAGAAAATATACACTGAAGAAAGCAAAACCTATATATATATATATATATAAGTTTTTAAGCTTTTAAAAACGGTGAAATCGTAAGAAAGTAACACATCAAGAAAATTTAAAAGATAAAATGTTTGTCATATAGAATCTTGAACTGCATCACATTGGGAGCACGAACAATAGTTGCAGGTAAGGTGTTCCAAGCGCTGATTGCTCTGGAGGAGATACGGGATTGTCCTGTCAGCTGTGAGTGAATTCTTGGTTTTCTGCTCGGAGTTTCATGTCGCGATCCCTTGGGTTAGAGTTTTGACTGAATTCGAAAAAAAAAACAACAAAGGAACGACTGGAAGGACCACTTTACCATGCAAATTTTGATAGGTCTCGAGAAGGTTACCTCTAAGTCGACGATAACATTGTCGTATTTTTCCCAAAGAACAAACATTCGGCGCCAAAATGAAAAAAATATATAAATAGCATAGAAAAAAAATGAGTAGGACAATTAGATTCAGATAGTTGATTGACCTCGGCGTATGGTGACAAGACAGGCACCTGTAGCGACTACCTAGTCACAACCGGTCTTTTGTACACTTCCGCCATTTGTGCTTCACACTTGTGGGGTTTTTTTTCATTCCTTTTAACTAAGTTTCGGACGGTGACTCTAAATGGTGAAAACCGTTTGTCTCTGTTTGGTACCGTTCCATATATAATGGGCTCACTTGTGGGCCACTTTTGGTCACTTGTGTTCACTTCCGTTTCATACTTCCGGTTTGTTTTTTTTAATTCTTTTTAACTAATTTTTGACGCTGAATCTAATGGTGAAAACCGTTTATCTCTATCTGCTACCTATCCATATATAATGGGCTCACTTGCGGGCCACTTCCGGTCACTTGTGTCCACTTCTGTTTCATACTTCCGTTTTTTTTTTTAATTTTTTTTAACTAATTTTTGGACGCTAAAGCTAATGGTGAAAACCGTTTATCTCTATCTGGTACCGTTCCATATATAATGGGCTCACTTGTGGGCCACTTCTGGTCACTTGCGTCCACTTCTGTTTCATACTTCCGGTTTTTTTTTAATTCTTTTTAACTAATTTTTGGACGCTAAAGCTAATGGTGAAAACCGTTTGCCTCTACCTGGTACCTATCCATATATAATGGGCTGACTTGTGTGCCACTTCCGTTACGTGCTTCCGTTTTTTTAAATTCCCTGTAACTAATTTTTGGATGCTAAAGCTAATGGTAAAAACCGTTTATCTCTCTCTGGTACATTTCCATCTATAATGGGCTTACTTGTGTGCCACTTCCGGTCACTTGTGGGCCACTTACGCTTCGTACTGCCACTTACACTTTTTGTTTGTGTTTTTTTATTCCTTTTAGCTAATTTTGGACGGTGAATCTAATCGTGAAAACCGTTTGTCTCTACTGGTAACGTTCCTGAAAAAGACGACGGACGGACGAACGAACAGACAGATGAATGGACAAAGTCGTAGCTGTAGTTTTCCCAGACGTTCGGCTGTACAGAAGGCTAAAAAGGTAACAAAAAAGAAGCACTTTCGAATTATTTCTCAATATTGTATAAAACGCTGTACGCAAGTTTCAAATTATCTTTTTACGTTTAATAGTTTGTGAAGGCCTGTAATTACAATTATTGTAACCGACAACAATCGACGCATTTGCCTTTTATACTATATCCTTGTATATAGTGTAAGAAAACACCCAGCCAACGCAACATTAAAAAATATTGCTAACGTTGAAAAGTTTTTATAGCCAAGTATTCGAACGCGCTTACATTCGATCCATTTGGCCTTCAGTCACTTTCTTGGTAACTTTTTTAATGGCTGGAGGGCGGGTGAGTCACGCATGCCTGAATAGCCAGATTCCCCCGATCACAGGTTGATGTGCTGTTCGTGCATACAGCTTGAACGGCCTTGGCGGTCACATCAACCATTAGCCCCCCAACTCCTCCTTAGCCCAATTTGCTCGTCTGGCCACGTCCGGGTCACTAGATCACCACACCGATTGCGTCTAAGAATGAATTACCCATTGATTTCCATCAACTGGTTCTCAAGGAACTGTGCCGAAACGGAAGCGGCCAATTAAATTCATCTGTATAGTAAAATAAATCGTCTTTTTATACCTGGCTACAAGCCAGCCATTTCCTCGGCTGCATGCGTTGTGCTCTGTCGAGTCAAGAAGAGAAACGGCCGGTTCAGCCGTGTGTCCCCTGCGCGTGGATCTATGGGAAAAGGAAGCCCTGGTGTCCTGTCTCTGGAGTAGGAAGCCATATTGAAAAACGCCACTAAAATGTTGGCACACAAAAGAGCACAAAGATTTTCTCAATGTACGTACCGGAATGGCTCGATTAAAACAATAATATTTAGTGGCGTGCACAGGAGGAGGCGAGAGGGAAAGGGGGTGCATTGCCCCTGCCTTTTTTCGCAAAATGCCCTTTTTTGTAAAAAAATATTTGCTGGTGTTGACTGAAAAGAAGGGTCTGAAGGCTTAAAAAAAGAGCTAAAAAGGGTAAACAGGCCTGAAAAGGGCAAAAAGTCTACAGAAGGGATAAAAAAAAGCGTTTAAGCATAGAGTAAAATGGTAATAAAAAAAAAGGTCCCAGAGAAAATATCCACGAAAACTTACTGTGCCTTTTACTAAAAGTTGCCCCTGCCCTTTCAGGGGTCTGTGCACGCTACTGATAATATTAAACTTGACACACCACCTGAATCCATCACTTACTACAAGAGAAACCCTACTATCAGGGCTCATCAGTTAGGGATTCAATTTAGACGAATTCTGAAGTGAAGTGAAGTGAAGTTCTATTCCAATGTTATTAAAATTTATCGACTAGCGAGTAACCGTGTCGAATGCCGTCGAGAACAAGACGATGTTGAGTTTACTTGGCAAAATCTCGATAAAGTTCCGACGTACGTAAGCTATGATCTAAGAAATCGTCGCTTTGCGTGTTGAAGACGGATCAAATAATTTTTTTTTTAATTAAATCATCGAATTTCATATTTGATCCTGCAGCAAAGAAAGGCGGCCACGTTAATTTTAAAACAAGGATTGTGGCAGTGCTATTGGGACAACCCTCTCGAATGTTATTCCAGCCACAGTCGCCACTTGGCCGGCAGACCTTATAAAGGAGTCACCATTCACAATTTCTACTCGCCACATACCAAATACACCTTGCTCGATGCATGGTTTTTCTAATTTATTTACAGAGTTGTAAAATTTTCTTTTTATCTCAGTAGTATTGCAGAAAAGGCTGTTGTATAACCCTTAAATATCTGAGCACAACTTCCTCCGCAAACAGTTCGTCAGCAGCTTGTATGGTTCCCGAGATATCCCTATTTGAGCGTCATTGTCTATAGCTTGTCGCCATTTTGGCGAGCAGGACTAAATTCCAAGTCGCCAACTGTTGATTTTCATCGCCAAATGGCGAGTGGCGACCGACATTGGAGAGGGAATAATTGGAACATAAAAAAAAATGTTAAGACTCAAACTCTCTCCGAAGTAATTTGATTTGAGTAAAAGGAAAAGGAGTGGCAAGGTGACCTGATGGAGTACACCTACCTCATGTTCCAGGTGTTCCAGGTTCGAACCCGACATCAGCCACTCCAAGGCATTTTATAGAAGGGCCCTTTGATGCCTTGTATTCGTGTCGATTGTGGCATGTAAAAGATAGGAATTTCCGGTAGGAATTACCTAGAAAAATGTTCCTCTTGCCTCTAAGCACTATGGTTTCGGTTGAGAGTGTGTTAAACCTCCAGGTAAAGGCAGAGGCAGTAAGGGCATAGTGTAAACTCTGCGATTATTTTTCATTATAAAAAGGAGCAGGGAGACAAGTTAATTTTTTACATCAATGCAATTAAATATTAAAATTTTGAAAACTACGAAAATTGTAAAAAATTATGGCATAGCAATCCCACTTAACATACTACTGGATCTGCGCCTGTTGCGCAACGGATGGTGATAATGTAACGTGGATATTGGATAAACATTATTTACTTGCACGGAAAAGCTTTTTGCCAGTTTTTGTTTTGTTTTGTTTTGTTTCGCCTGTGGTTGTTTCAGTTTTCGGTCAGTGTTGCTCAACGTTGACTGCGATAAGCAATGTTTCTTCCTATAATATTCTCATTTTCCTCCCCTCCTCTCCCTCCCAGCTCCCTTTCCGCTTTCCTCCCGTCCTTTCCTCCTACCCGTCCCCCTACTTCCCTTCTTCCCCTTTGCTATACGTAGTAGAATTTGGATGAGTAGTTAAATTATATACTGCCTCTCCTCCTGCCCCCACCCCCCCTTTTGAAAAATTTTTCAAAAG
>JAHWFP010011988.1:290-30182 GCA_023313725.1 Lithobius niger | reverse complement strand
TCCCCTGCAGCACGCCTCACCGGTTGGGAAACGTGGACAGAAACTTGTTTTCTTCCTTTAATTCAATGCAATTTACAGCTGTTTTATGTTGGTTTCGTTCCTTTTTTTGGGGGAGGGGGCGGGGGCTTTTGTTCTCTTTTATTTTGCTTTCGTTCTTCGTTGTTGTGACGCAATACAAAACGGAACGACAGCAATTTAAAAGGGACCGAAAGCAAAAAAATCAGGAACTAAACCAATATAAAAAAGCTGTAATACACTTAAATAAAAGGTTAAAAATTGAGACCGGAGTTCGCTATGTTTGGTCGTTACAGTCTTGCGATGCCAAACCCCCTCAGATAGCGGCGAATGTATTTGCTTACTTTAGAAGGCTATAAATGACGTCATATACGAAATAATATTGTTTCTCTGTTTTGTAGCTAGCTGACGCCCATTACGTTTTAAAGTCAGTTGTTCTGCACCTAGTACGGCGTCTACTGCAATTGTTGCTAGTTTAAATCTGATTCGTCAGTATTTGAGCACTCAAATTTCTATTCTACTGTGCTGCAGAACGCGACCACGCGAGGCTCGTAAATGACGTCACAGCCCGCATCCTTTGCGATAGGAGATGGTATCTGCTGCTTCACGCATTAGTTTCAAATCCTAACCAACCCCAACCTAATTCCTATGGTAGGTTGCAGTATACTGTAATTGTCTTTTGCGTGCATATGGCGATTGGCGATTCTTCTATCGCAATACCGTGTTGCACTTAACGGCCTCCCACTGCACGGCCTGGTTCTGTGACTGTACATGGTTGTAGGCAATCTGTCCGTGTTTATTTAGAACAATTTTTCAGTAATTCTCCTTGTCTACCCAGAGTGGCTTTGTTTCGCTCTTGTTGAGTACAAAGTATAGTTAAGTGAACGAACGGCCTTCAGTTTCCTACAGAAAACCACAATATTTTACGGCACTGTGACCGTAAATGGCGACGACGAAGTTCCATTCTGTGTCAAAGGAAGAATCCAATCGTCTTGGTTCAGAAGAATCTATATAACTAAGATCGTAATATTTGTTTGTTTGTTTGTGCTGTGTGTGTGTCCGCAATGTGGGAATCTGTATAACTTAAGATTATATTTGTTTCTTTGTTTAATGTGTGTGTGTGTTGTGTGCGCAATGATATTTGTTCGTTTGTTCGTTTGATGGATGTCAAACGGAATTTTCTGTGGTATAAGTAATGATTCGAACTGTGTTTTCAACAAAGAGGCACAGTACTCATGACGTCATGTTTTTCCAGTCACAGAATTTACACGCAAACGGGATCTAGGCTTCTTAACTCTGAATCTAACTAAATCTAATGAAAACTTAGGCGACTGCTAACGGGAAATCACAGTATTTTCATGCAAACGGTAAATCACAACAAAGCCGGGCACAACAAAACCGGCCATATACGGGGGGGCTGTCCTAGTCTTGGAAAACTTACCAACAGAAAGTGCAGCTTTAGCCCCACTCAGTCGTTTAAAGGGGAGTTGCCACCAAATTAAACTCTGCAGCATCTAGCCCTATTGAGTTCTCTCTCGCAGCAAGCAAAGGAATGCACAAAGCAATCTATATAACTAAGTTCGTAATATTTATTTATTTATTTGTTTGTTTGTTTGTATGTCGCCAGATTACCGAGATTCCCATTCCTAAGTCTATTGAAGTCGCAGTGGGAATCTCGATAATCTCATTGCTTTTGTTTGGTTGTATCTCTGTCAAACGAAATTGTCTGTATAAGTTATTATTCAAACTGTGTGTTCAACAAAGAGGCACGGTACTGATGACGTCATATGATTTTCCAGTCACAATATTTTCATGCAAACGGAATCTAGGCCTCTATGTCTCTTAAAACTATATCTAATGAAAGCTTGGGCGACCGCTAACGGGAAATAACAGTATTTTCATGCAAACGGGAAATCACAGTATTTTCATGGAAACGGGAAATCACAGTATTTTCATGCAAACGGGAAATCACAATATTTTCATGCAAACGGGATCTAGGCCTCTATGTCTCTTAAAACTACGTCTAATGAAAGCTTGGGCGACCGCTAACGGGAAATCACAGTATTTTCAGGCAAACAGGAAATCACTATAATGCTCTATAAAACTAGCCATGTAAGGGGAGCTGTGCAAGTAGTTTTAAACACAAGCTACGTAACTCCTTAATTATTAAGTAAAAATGTGGTAAGCCCTCGTGCACCTGGAAACAAGCTGTAAAAATTAACGATATTATGCCACTAGATAGAGCCAGGATATTTTCTCAATATTCTACCGTGGCGCCATCTATTGACATTAGTATCGTTACTCTTTATACCTTACTCCCAGGTGCACGAGGGCGTAACAAATTTTTATTCAGTAATTCAGGAGGAACGTGGCTTGTTTGAGGTGTTTAAAGACATTACTTTGTGCATTGCTTTGCTTGTTGCGAGCAAGCGATAGACAGAATCGGGGAATTCTACATTATTAAAGTGTGTTGCTCATCGTTGTGGCTGTGACGTCACGCTAACTCAACGCCATGCTAAATTTCCGTTGGTTAAATCCCGTTAACCAACACCGGAAGTGTGTGTCATCGCAAAAAGTGCGGGTTATCAAGTTACCCCACACTTTTGCCGATAACCCACACTTTTGACACTTCCGGATCACGCGACCGGAAACGCACACACTAACAACCAAAAACAGCGTGCAAAAAAAAAAAAAGTTACGCAATAAAAACGTACAAAACCAATTACTAACTCTGCTAACTCTTATAATTACGTCAGGTCCGTAACTAAGCTATTCACTCCGCGTTAACTCCCCTCCCCCACTTCCTTCCACAAACTAAAATGCAATGACCTTCATTCATACCGATACCCTATTACCGTATTTTTTACACAATTCTCAAACTATGAACACTCAAAATGAATTACATTCCTTCCTAGAATGTCATTCTATCCCTGCGGCCTCTTATCGAAGTTCTATCACTCCGAAAAGCTTCGAAAACACAAGCGAGCTGGCTAGTGTGAAATACGGCGAAACGACGCTTCGTCTCCTTCCCACCCACTCCCCCCACAAACCAAGATCAGCCACTAAAAAACTATTAGTTTTTTTGTGGACGTTAGCAACATCTCTGGATGTAACCCGGATTTCTAATATAGCAATGCTTGCATACAGAATATTGAGGAAGCGAGGCAGATGAAATTCGATCACCTGGGGAAAGACATATGTTGCCTGTTGCCTAGGCTTTGCTCGGCAGATAAAAAATAGTTTATCCTTTTTTTTGTTTAATATTAATTTATTGCAGTCCTACGTCTTCTGAACGAAGTTATGCTGGTATAAATGAACTGGCTCAATTTTAAATTTCGTAATAGAAGTCTAAAACTAAGCTTAGCAAAGGGCGGTATAAAACTCTGAATTCGAACCAGAAAGCATCCGATCATCGTAGGAGCCCGAGCCAGTAGCCAGAAAAATCAAAAAAAGATAACCACATCTGCAGAAGGAGGACAGTACTCTGGTCGACACTGAGTGTCAGTGACTTATCCAGAGTTCCCTTTCCAGTCACCATTCAGCACACCTTCTTTCGGCAGCTATACCGAGTTCTGTCACCTCTCAAACACGAAGACCCTCAATTCAGCAGTGGTCTTCGCGACAGACTAGTTGTTAAGTATTTTAAAGTACAGGAAATGATAACAGAAAGAAGAATTGGAGAAACTTGTTGTGGGTAATTGGCATATGTTACAATAGTCGTTGCAGCTTTTTATTTGTTCAGAAAGTTAAAATCTTATCTTGGTTTTTAGTGTACAAAAAGGAAATCGAACTAGCCTATTTCGAAAATGTGTGGTCAGTTACCATTTCCCTAAAAACCCAGTACCTTCGAAGAGATTACTGTTTTATTTATGACAATGGTGGTTTAATGTGTCAATCATTTTTACAACCTACATGCGACGAACTGACTATGGGACGGACCCTAATTTATAAATTTATAAATTTACAACATTTCTTCCCGTTCAACGAGTTAGACGTCCCGACCAAGGGATCGTTTTCGGTCTTGCGATTTTGATAAAAATCCGATTCTCTCCCAATCCCCAACTTAAAGAAGATGCCCAAAGTAAGCCTACCGGCACATCAAAGTCAAGCGAACTAATAAACACCGAAGGAACTGAACCGGGGTCTGGCGGTGTTTCCATTAGTAGGCTATGTCTAACTTAAAGAGGAATGACATTCTATAAGACTAAATCTCCACACATCTGTAGCTCGGACAATGTTGTCACTCCATGGAAACAATCCTTGTAGCAAACGTAGTGTAAGGTCGTAGCTCGAAAATGGCTGACAGTGATGCTATTTTACCTCTGGTGGCACGGCGTCAGTTAGTGTGTGGTCCTGAGGAAGGCCGGGCACGACAGAGAGCCGGAAAAAAAAACAACCTGAAAAGGACAGGGACAAGGATCGAGTCACGAAGACATAATGTTGGCGAGAATGTCTTTTCTGCACCTAGGTTGGTTTTTGCCCTAAAACCAAGAAGAGGTCTAAATTTTATTTTCAAGTTGTGTTCAATTTATAAATTTCCATGAAAATGGTAAAACAAATGTGCAGCAACAGCAAAAATGCAGATAGAAGAACATGCATATTGAATTAAAAAAAATACCGGTCAGTTTGCTTCTCGAAAACAACAAATTACTGCATAAATACGGATATTAGAGGTATTTCATTTCCACTGCAATTAGTTGCTACGGGGAGTGGGTGGATTCTGTAGACCAGCACTTTCCATGTGGACGGATTAAAAAACCAGGTTGAACCGGGCAGAGAGTGGTTGCACCTAACTGTCGACGCACCATTAAACCTCAATCCCCCCCCCCCCCCTCCAAAAAAAATTCTGGTTAAGTGCACGAAAACACACGGGTCACACTATACCCGAAACAGGAAGTCAGGACTCAACGGACGGAAGGCAGGCCTTTAATCCGCTCGGCCCAAAAAATTTGCAGAACCGCAGTTTGTGGAGTCACAACTTGAGTAGCATGCAAACTAAAGAGTACCTCTGAGAAACGTAACCAATTTTCTTCTGAGGAAAAATTTCTTATTGTGATGGCAGACTGCAACACCATGGTGGGAACGGACGGGGAAGAAGAATCAAGCATGGGCACCGCCAGCGCCCACAACCACAGCCATCTGAAAAGGAGAAAACGGAGGAATAGGATGCCAAATCTGCTGCCGCCATCAACAAGCCATCTGCCGCAACTCCCATAGAGGTAACCCCGGGCAACCAGTCACCTAACGCTTTAAATACCATGGCCTCAAATTCTCAGAAAAATTCTCTAAACCCAGTGCCCACAAGCAGAAGGAAATATACCGGAAAGCAAATTCAGAAAGCTCCCCAAGGAAATATACCAGAAAGCAAATTCCGAAACATCCCCAAGGAAACATGGAACACAAACTATTGCACCCTGCACTGAACAGGTTGCCACCCAGAACTGGAAGTAAATCCAAGGAGAAAATGTTTTTGGATTAATTATGCAAACAATATCGACATGCTATTGGAAAGAAGACTTGGAGGAATAGGAGTTACAACTTGGGAAAACCAGCAACTTGGGAAACCAGGACACTCGACTAAATTTGAGTAAAGCATCGCTATGCAATGACATGCCGTTGCTAATGCAGGACCCCTTTGGCGTGACGCTAACTTTATCTTCTGCCTTTCCCAGGAAGGACACAACCGATGTCGTGGTCCCCACTTCTGGGCCCTCAGTTGGAACTTCAGCGGAGCTAGCTACTGTCTCATCAGATTCAACACTTCAAGATGGAATGGATACATCCTCAACTTCCAATGGTGTTCAACCTGAGGTAGACATATGCCTCATGGACGTTTCAGACGTTTGAGACGTTTGAGACGTTTGAGGCGACGATGCTAAGACTTTGGAATAATTGTGGTGCAGTGATTTTTTTTTTGCATCGAACTTGGTAAAACCCCGAACATTTTACGTTTCTCTGGCTGAAGGAACTAATTTTTTTTTCTCTTTTAAATATTGCAATAAGCAAAGAACTTTCTTACTCTGCTAACAAAAAGAGAGTTGCAAAAGTTAGGTATTGTATATGAAAGTCGAAATTTTTATTTAAAAAACTGGACTTAAAAGTTTTGTGAAACTTTGTACAGTTTTTTTTTTTTTTTGACGAGCCTTATGTCAGCCGAAGCAATTAATGCTTGTATGGCTGAACCGGCTCAATTTTGAGCATTACCAGATTTTTTTAGAGAAGGAGAAATCTGGTAACGGGAGGTGCCAGCCCAGGGATTCGATCCAGGAAACCTCCGATCATCGTCGGGGACAAAAGATTGTCCATAATTAGCCAGAATACATCCCATAGCCGCTTAAGGAACAAGGTAGCCTCTCACGCTACCCTGGCTGGCAGTCCTGGCGGGGACTTTGCCAAGGTTCCCTTTCCCTTACCAGATCCACAAACCTCCAGCAACCAGGCTGGGCTCTCTCACCGCTCAGCCACGATGACCGGTTGTTGAGTAAATTCATGAATAAATGTGTTAATTCATATTTTTTTCCTAATCCTATGGCAAGTTAAGTGATTGCGAATATAACTAGGTTTGTCATCTTTCTCTTAAGCGAAAACTTAGGGGAGAGGATATGTAACATGCTGTTACATGCAATACAAGGGTCTTCCGGGTGGCCAACACTTCCAAGTACCCCTTTCTATTGTATGAAGGCAAACTTGGAACTCGACCAATACCTGCACCCCAGCTAAAGCCCGAGAGCCGGTTGCTAGCCGGAAGTAGTAGACATTTGCTTAATAATAGGCTGCTTCTTGTGCCCGAACCGTTGAACCGTTGCTATTGCATAATTTCTTGGCGGGAATCTATTGTTCAGGCAGCAGATGTTTACTTCGTGTTTGGGGTCCATCTCAAGAATCTTAGGACTGATGCAGCTACCCTCACCCCGTGCCTAATGTGTGATTGAATATTAATTGGGTAAATAACCGTGTACCTAATATGTAATAGGCGTTGCAGAGTCCTCTTGCTATGTGGTAGAGACAAACTTGCTGTTAAAACAGTTACCCATAGTTCTTATCAGTATCTCTGTGAATTCAGCCTGCTTTCGAAAAAAAAAATCACCTGCATCAGAAATCATCACTCACAAAGTGGTCAGAACTAAACGAATTGTCAAAAGCAGTAGTATGAACAAGTCTGAGTGGGACATGATACTAATATCATGTTTACTGAATCCAACAACGAATTAGAAAGAAAATTGAAAAAAAATAATAATAATAAACAATTTGATGCAAGAGCCAAAAGGGATGTGTGTAAAAAAGGAATGGGAACGGGCTGGCATCAAACCAACTGTGTAAATGCTAAAAGTAGTGCAAGAAATCGCTATCCTTGACCACAGGGGCCGGCTGACTGTTAAACAGATTAATGAAAAAGGTAGGTTTATGGCCACAAATCTGTGTTTTAGCTCTTTTTTTTTGAGTCACAAGTAAGTGAACAGTCAGAAGTTGGGTATAACAATGCCAGAGCTTGCGTGACGTTGCTGATTTTATTCTGCTTCCCTGGGTATTTCCATAAGTAAACGTCCATTCTGAAAATAAACCACGGTGATATTCGGGTTTTACGTCACTCAGCTGCTGAAGTTGGTCTCAGAAGAAATAACTCAAGGAACGAAGGAAATCTTGACATGCCAAACTGTTTTAGCACGGACCGTTAAACCTTTGTTAAGATGTCTGTAACACATTGTAGCCAAACGCAGGGTCTTCCAACGCGGTTCGTTTATGACTTGGGCTGTCGGTCGGCATTAGAACTTTTCCACGTACTACGGCAATACAGCGTCTGCTCGATTTGACTCGGACCTTTTGTTTCTAAAAAGGCATGGCACAAAAGTAGGCAGAAATTTAAGGGTGCAAGTTTATAGGTCTTTGCACGTTCGTCAGCCCACTTGCCGCTATTGTCTTCGAGAGGAGGACTTTACGGTTAATCCGTCGCCTGGATCCGACGGAACGGGGCTGCGAATTGTCAGATTATTCCAGTCTCTTTATGTGTCAATCCGGGTTAAGAGCTGATGCACATGGGCTATTAAATCCACAATGCCCGGGCTGCGCAGCCGCCAGGATCGCGTATTCAACACCATCGAGGCTCAGGAAATTCCATTACGATGGCACAAAATGGGTCTAGATTTGCATTGCGGTCGTTGAAAATGGAGGCCCTCCGAGAGCTGGCTTGGCTCTTGGGTTCCCTGACTTTCTCCCTCGTACCTCTCACTCTTTCTCCGCACCCCGTGAGTCACTGGGTTTGCGGCGATCCCCTGAGGGCTGTGGAGTGGGTAGGTGGGTGGATGGAATGGTAGGAGGGTGGGGGGGATATACTAGTGAACCCTCTGTTCCCATTCTGGAATCAGCCAATAAGAGTAAAAAGTTATGTTCGTAAAACTTCTGAATTGTGTATGAAATTCTGGTCTGATCTTCGTTCACAAAACACCTCAGAACCCAAATTCTATTACCTCAGTACTAAGAAATCAACCCAAATCTCATTAAACATTTTAGTTAGAAAAGGTTTTGATTTCTTCATACAGAACTAAAACTCGACGTTTCGGCTCACCTCAGAGCCATTATCAAGAAATTATTATTTTTTTTTGTAAATTTGTTTTATCGAATTATTAAAAAAATTTCAAGTTGACTAATTATTTTTAAAAAATTTCAAGTTGACTAATTACGACACCAGGGAAGCCTCAGCAAATCCAATAAATTAAAAACAAAAACGTCAAATGTGCCGTAAAAAAGGGGGTTATATGATTGAATTTTCACTTGTTAAATTGTACACGGATAAAAATTGATGACTTTTAATTGAAATAATCAAATTTACGATTGAGATAATTGCATCTGTTTAAGTGCTGTTGTGCTTTACGTTTTAAGTATTATTGGTAAAGCACAACAGCACTTCAACAGGTGCAATTTTCTCAATTGTACATTTGATTATCTCAATTAAAAATCATCAATATTTATCCTTGTACATTTTAACAAGTGAAAATTTCAATCATATAACCCTCTTTTTTACAGCACACTTGACGTTTTTGTTTGTAATCCGTGTACCTTTTTTACAGCTATGGCGTCAAAGCTTTATGCATGCAGTAGATTGTTGCTGGCTACTTTGAAACAATTCAACTCATAGCCTGCATCTGAAAACCTGCATCTGCGAAATAAATACCATTCTATCGTTTCTAGCTACCTATTTCGAGGCCGGACCTCGAAATTAACAATGTAGTTTAGTTTGGTTTAAATCTATCCACCCAAAACCAAAACTGGTATAAGAGAAGCCGCCAAGTTTTAAAAAAGGGTCGGCCTTTCAAAGTAGTGATATCATTCAACCAGGGAAAGACCGCCAAGGTTAATCCTGTTAGCCAAGTTAATCGCACCTACTAATAGTTCGAAAGTTAAATGAAAACTAGAACACTGCTACTGGCGGTAGCAATTTTCAAATTTTCATTTAACGCCGAAAGTATTATAAGGTGCGATTAACTCGGCTAACAGGATTAACCTTGGCGGCCTTTCCCTGGTTGAATGATATCACTACTTTGAAAGACCGACCGTTTTTTTTTTAAACTTGGCGGCTTCTCTTATACCAGTTTTGGTTTTGGATGGATATCACAACTTTCATAGGACTGTGAACGAACGAATGATCAGACGGTTTAATCGTCCCCTCTACCTTTTCTGCCTGGAGGAATTTTATGTCTATAAATTTGCTCCTTCATAATTTTCACATTTGCCGTGGCCCAATTAGCCGTTACGCCAGAGAAATTGACACGGTCAGAACTTGCTTAAGCTTGTAAATGTAGAGAGAATTTCACGGTCTAATTATCATCTTTACCTGTTTTGTTCGATGGTATTTTATGTCTATTGATGTTGTCATTCATAATTTTGACATTTGCCAATGCCCAATTTGCCGTTAGTTGAGTCAAAGTGGCTCGGTTGTGGTTCATTGTTTGTGCTTGTTTCACAGGCTTAAGTTTATTCAATCGCAATTTTGAGCGTACTGCAGGCTACCAAGGTTCGTTTCGCTCAATCACAAGGTTAATTTGAATCACGGCATGAAGCTGATATTATTCACTCAAATAAATCAGGTTATCGTAGCCAGATTGGTGACGACTGATGTTTATCAATGGCGTATTGCATAAATAATGTCGTTCACGAATATGACAATCGGCGCAAGCCATAATGTTGATTGTTGCCAACTGGAACAAGCTGACGTCATCATACCGCTTTTGGAAGAAGAAAGAGTTTCGTCTTTGTCGGCAACCATCGTTTGCTGGTTTTTAAATGTCTATCAAATAATTGTAAGTAATTCGTTTGGCTTAGATATGTAGCATTGCCAATTTTAAATGTTTCAGCCAACTGTTTCAACAGTAATTACAACAATAATTTGGCACGTACGAGCCACTTGAGGGCCACGTGCTGCTAGCTACTAACTCCATTTTAGAAAAAGGCACTTCCACAATCATATGACGCTTTATCTGTCTGCCAAAATTTAGATCTGGTAACTTTCCCTAATGAGCTGTAGACGTGTCTCTCTACCCTATGAGAATTAACATGAGAACAGTAATTCTACATAAAATCAAATATCAGTTTCAGTAATGCTTACAAATAAATTAATAACAAGCATACCCTTTTATCGTCGTGGGGCAGATAATTCAGTAGGAGTTCATGTACTGTCCTCTTCAAGTTTTCATTTAACGTTCAGAGTATTATTTGGTGCGATTACTTGGCTAATAGGATTAACCTTGGTGGCCTTTCCCTGGTTGAAAGATATCACTACTTTGAAAGGCCGACCGTTTTTTGAAATTTGGCGGCTTCTTTTATATCAGTTTGGGTTTTGGGTGGATAACACAACTTTCAGAGGACTGTGAATGAAGACAATATCAGACTGTGTAATCGTCATCTGTACTTTTTTTGTCTGGAGAAATTTTATGTCTATAAATTTTCTTATTCATAATTTTCACCTTTGCCATTGCCCAATTAGCCGTTGAGGAGCCTGCTGACTAGTTATTAGTCACTGTTACTAGTTACTAGCCACCAGTAACACAAATTCAACAGTATCGAGGACACTTTTTCTCCATGAAGGACACGTTCCCACATTTTCGTTTGATGTTTTCTTCGTTACTGGACCCAAGAGTGATTCAAACGATTTGCAAAGATTTCTACCGCACAGGGAATTTACACCAGTATGATGAAATCAGGTATAAGTTGGTTTCAGATAGAAAACACAGTCTGCTAGCGCGGTCGCTTTAATGCTTTAATGCTTTAGTCGAGTTAAAATGGCCTTGCAGCCGTACACTCGGTCAAGGAGACTTAAACACTACTTAAATCTAACATGACACACCCAGTACACCAGTACATCCAGTATTCCACAGGTTTCATTTTTTTACAATCGGATGTCTGCAATCGGACGATCTACTGTTACTTAGCGGCGACGCACTAGCGTGTGTCTAGATATCGTTTAGCTGAAACAAGGATTCTTTCACGATTATTTTTTTTGGAGCCATGGCCCGTAGCCTTTCGCCCTTCAACAATCGACTGTTTAGCAAAGATATAACACGTGCACGAAGAATGGATCTGGAGTTTGCTGACTGGCTTGTTCCCTAATTACAATGGTTAAAACAATGTAAAACAATCAAAATGATCGTTCAGGGTCCCTAACTCCGGAACGGCACGACCAATCGAAAAGTAGTCTCTGTGAGGTTAAAGGCCAGGAAAATTTCCGGCCTAGATCGTTTTTCAGATTTTAGGTAGATGCAGTATTTTTTTTCTGAAACCGTGTCACACAAGAAAAGAACAAGAACAACAACAAGAAGTGAACAGTTATCAAATTTACGTGTGGCTTCGTACGTTTAGTCTTGCACGGAAATGCATAAAAGTTAGTATAAATATACCTTGTATACCTATCTACTATCTGGCCAAGTTTGGTCGACATAGATTGAATAGGAACGGGGAGAAATTAATAGTTTTAGTTATGCTGGAAAGATATATCATATAAATACTGGATACTGGAATCATCTCATAACTGACGCTTCGTTTGTTGCTAGCCACAAGTACACATCGAAGTTCCCTCTAGTTTTAAAATTGTTTTAATTTATTTACGGTCCTGTCCGTTTTTAACACGTCCTAGCGAGTTCCGCCTTGTTAAGATCTACATTTTACTTGCAACTTGACTCATGGCTTTCTTGTGTTTTTTTTAATTTTTTATTATTATTGTTTGTTTTTACTGTGTTCTCGTGATATTGGGTGTTAGATGATCCGAAACGTCAAAAGTTAATGGGTATATTTGTGCATTTTCAGGCTTTTACTTTGCAACATTCTTCAAGTGCTTTTTAAGTTTAATTTAATATCTTACTACAGAACACAAAAAAATTGGCGCTACACTCTCAAATCTTCTGTAGATATTCACCTTCATAAACTGCTTCAATAGTGCAGCACGTATTAATGTTCAAGCCACTTACTAAGTAATTCAGTAAGTGTTGAGCAACATGTAAGGTGGGTGAGGTAGAAGAATCTACTCGTTAGCCCTCTGAATTCTTATTACAAAAGACTACATTGTTCGCGCTATAACTCCTTCAGCAGCTATGGGAACTATTCTGGCCAATTCTGGACAATTTTTCGGCCCCTGCGATGATCGGAGGTTTCCCGGTTCAAATCCCCGGGTTGACTCTTCCCTTTACCAGATATTTCTTCTCAAAAAGTCTGGTAATGTTGAAAATTGAGCAGTTCAGCCACACGAGCATTAAATTGCTTCGGCTGATTTAAGGCTCAAATAAATAAATTAAAAAAAAACTGTATTCGTTACAGGACTTCTACCCTTAATATTTGGTGCTACGATGCTGGCCGACAGGGATGCCGTTATGCTAGGTATCTTGCTCCAATTACTGGTCACAGCCTATTTCCTGGCTGCGGGTGTGGGAGTACAGGGGTCGGGTGGAAGAGCGCTTCAGCCTCACGACTTTGTTAGCAAATCTAATCTAAAATATTTGTACTTCCGACAAAATACGCAGTGGCGTCGTTATGTGTGGCACCAATATATGCTGTCGTTATGTAAAAAAATCCAGTGAGGCATTACTCCATGTTCGTCCCACACACTCTAACTAGCTGTTGTTTCCTATGCATCATGATGGCAATTGTTAATTCGAAAACGTTGGAGACAGACGTTCCTATTCTCCATTCCCAGTCATAAGCAATGCAGAGTACAACTGCACTGTAATTTATTCATCAACAACAGCGATTTTATGGCAGTTGGGCAATAACCTCGATAACCTGTAATAAACGCTGCTGGGCAAGGTCAGGACTCCCGAGTGTTAATTTCGACTTCCGATGTGACCTCATCGTTCGGACGCAGACTGCCGGGATCGCAGAAGATTCCTCCCGCATATCCTCAATCCGGTAGCAACACTCTCTTGGAATACGATAACATTTGCATCAATAACAGATTTTTTGACTGAATGTTTCAAATGGAAGAAAGCTGTTATGCGTGGGGTTGATGTCACACTAACACAATGCCACACTAAAACTGTTGAAGTTATACTGTTATTCTAACAACCCACATAGGCTATGTCACATGGGGTTAATTTTGAGAATATACCTTCATAATTTTATAACAACAATTAACCAATGGGGAGCCAATAAATGGCAGTAACCAGCCAATCACGACTCCTTAACACTGATTAAACGACTACACGGTATTTATTAGATTAAATTGTCAGCGTCACCCCTTCATCTTGAATTGACGTTCTAGCTATTCTAGCTTATGCCGCATAAAGACAGTATGAAAGAACTGTGTTTGGTAGGTCTAAACCAATTTCTAAACATATACGACGTACATGATAGTCAAGTGACACCTTATTTAACGTCTCGGCGATGTGCGTTCAATCTTTGGTTACCATAGTAAGAGAAGTCAGCTTTCCGCCGAAGTGCGTTACGCCGTTCTGGTTAGGCCTACCGCCGCCGCCGGTACTATTACTATAAGCTTGGCGAGCGAGGCAACCCCAGTACTTGAATTAATCGTATATAGTGGAAAATAAATTAATAATAATTATCGTAACTTAGTATTATTACGGAATATTCTATTTTAAATCTATGAACAACACTTTGATTAAAAATAAAACACGTATTTACTTTCCTTGAAGTGCTATGGCAGTTGTCTGCTTTTACAAATAGTTACTTTCGGTTTCGGGTAAGTTAGTGATATATTGTTGGGGAAACAAAACTAGGATATTCAAGATGACGACATAGAAAATAGCATTCCTACACATATTAAACGAACCAGTGAGTGCATGTGGCAACAATTTCTATGCTTTCATTATTTCGTGCAAGCAGAAATTGTAAATTCAAGCGAGAAACCACTACAATACAACTAGGCCGTGTTATGCAGGTTGAAGTTTTATTTTAAAGTTGATGTTTACGGGAGACGGTATATATTCTCGTTTCAAATATAACTCGAGCGTAGTTTTTTTTATCGATTAAAAAACTACGCTCTCGTTGTATTATTACTGATAAAATACGCTTTCACCGTAAGTTAAAACAATTGATAATCCCACATTTTTCATAATGACCGAAGGTTTTATAAATGCTAAAAAAATTTCCACCGTGTATATTGTATACGCCAATACAACACCAAAATGTTCACGATACAACGGGATGTCTTTTGGATACAAACAATATATTAGTGGGAACGTCCCCAAATTACGCCCCATCTAAAGGATGTCAAGTAAAACCTTACTTACTCAAGGTTCCATTGCTGCACATTTAATTTTAATTGCCCTACATTTTCGGACTCTCGTTCTTCTTCAGAGAACTACATTCAAAACAAAATAATTAGAGCCAATACTTTTATTATAGAAATATTTACAATAAAATTCTCCATATCAAGCTTGGAACCTCATGTAGGTCGAGTCACCTGATGGAGTCAACTCTAGTCATCATGGGTAAAATTTGCACCTCTAGTAGGTTTTTTCAAAAATATTTCCATAGGTGGCTAAAATTTAGTCAGGCACGTAATACGATTTATTTAACATTATTGTGTACGACTCAAACTTTAAAAGTGTCATTTTACAGGAAATGGTATTTCAGGCTTTTGACTAAAAGGTCTTCTATCGATACCGCCTCAATAAATGCCCCACCTCAAGAAATACCTATGATCAGCTGAAAAAACTCTCCTGAAACAAAAATTACAACACGTGGATAATATTCAAAACAAAAAAAAAAAAACCGCTCAAATGCAATACACCAACAAGTCATCAGCACTGAGTATGATCCAGATTGACGTTGTAGCTCGGTGGTTTACCGGAAACGTGTAAAATGACGCGTTTAAAATTGGTCTTTGACAGTAATGACTGACTAAATTTTATCCAATCATGGAAAGCTGGAAAAAATTATTGAAAAAAATTACTATAGGTGAAATTTTGTCTACGATGACTTGACCTTGATGAGTAGAATTTTATTGTAAATATTTTTATAATGATCGTGTTGGCTTTAATTATTTTATGTTTTAATGTAGTATTCCTTAGGAGGGCGAGAGTTAAAAATGTAGGACAATAATTAGCTTTGTTTGCCTCCAGGATTAGACGTCTCAGCCAGGTTCTACTCACGACATTATCTCTGACCATTGCAAATTTAATGCGTCATCCTAAATCTAAAGGTGTAATTAAATATTAACTTAAGTTCTGTTTCAACTTACAGGTGAAAAAAATATTACGTAAAGTAAAAAAAAAATGTTTTAATGACACAGAGACCTCAAAAATCGACGAAGGATAAGTTTTTTATTATTCTTTTTACACACCATTTTAACGTAACCACGTGTTATGCGCTAATAATTAATTAAACCATGCGCAATGGCTGTTTGCTGTGACGTCACCATGAGTTAGCCAATGACGAACGAGAACAACGGCTGTTTAGCCGTCTGATTGGACTAGCCCAGTCACGTGATATGCACGTCAAGTGATTCTCGGGAGTGGTGCTGAAAAAAATTGACGCGAGCGGGCGGTGTTTTTTTTTACGTTTTATTCGTGATTTTTCAGATGCGGACGATGCCTTCTTTTTTTTTTACCAAATAAAACGAAATCAGTATCTTACATTTTGTTGTGGAGTACAATATCTACGTTTTAATATCAGGATCAGCGTGCTACGGTTGCACATTTGATGAAAGTCATTCTTTAGATCTAAGTTTTTAGTTGTGACATGCGTCTCTGAACGACCCTTAGATTCGTTTCGAGGCGATCATGTGAATGGAGAACAGAGCTGACGTGGTCATCGGCTCCAGGAAATGTTCGATGAAAGTGCTGATGCGTGAACGGAATTTTTTTTTTTAAGACAATGTCATAAAAAATGTTTCATGTGCTAAGAAAAAAAACCATGTATGCGCTCCTGAGAACCACTTAATTATTTTTTTGCGGCCTTAATTGGTTTTCAGTAAACAACTTCTCAAACTTTTAATCTCTTGAGCTGGCCGTTGGCCCCATGAAAAGGTCTCATCAAGACGATTAATAAAATGGTATATTGAAACGTTAAAAATCTGCGAAAAATTAAGAAGATGGCAAACATTTGCGATAAGTTTTTCAGACACCATAATAAAATAGATAAGTACGGCTCTTTTGAAATGAAACGTCTTTAATTTCCGAGATCAGGATGCACTAAATCTGCACCAAATCTCATCGATATAGGAAGCAGTCGACTGATACTGCATTACCAAAGCGACGTGCCACTTGATAATTTCCATATTTTTGGCAGCGAAAAGTGACGACACAACACGTCGCTAATGGCCACAAATAAAAATAATTAACAAAAATAGCTAAGTCGGCTTGTTAGTCTTTTTCACTAACTACGCTAAATGTGACAAAGGGGAGTTTTTCTTGCTAAGGTGCATAACGTAGTTAATTCTTGTATTTCCCATATTCCATATTTGCAGAGTCTCCTACCAACCTTACAATGGATAGAGTACATCTTGTGGCGAACAGTTTTAACAAACTCTAGCTTGGTCTTACCTGTTTGATGCATATGGATGGCTTCATTCTTAATTTTTTTACTCCACTTTTTATGCGATCAGATATTGATAATATCTTCTAATGGGTTCTTTCTACTAGTTTTTTTGGTGCTTTACTTACAATTTTATACATTGATATTTTGATACGTGTAATGTGTACTTTTTTATAAAACAGGTTCGGAAGAAACTCGGGAAGAGTTTCCTCACGTTTTTTTGCACGCAAGTAAATTCCTATTCTATAGTTTGTTCCCACATTATGTTCGCAGGAAACTGACTGTAATGACCCCACGTCCTTCCACTACAAGTGCAAAAAACATGTAAATATCCCACTCGTAGACCCTTAACAGTAACTGTGTACAGTCTACTAGTGAAATATCCACCTGTTTTTGCACTCGTAGTGCAAGGAAACGTGGCTTCAGACAGTCAGTTTCCTGCAGACATAATGTGGAACAAACTATAATATGGTTTCTTTACGAATACCATTTCTGCACGCTTACATTCGTCAAATTTTTGGGGGAAATGCTCCACCCTGTGTCACAGCTTAAATCCTACACTGCTACGTATAACCAGGAGAAATATGAAGGAGGATTCCCCCTAGGTATATTCTTCATGTTCCGCTATTCGTTCTGAGTCGCCACCGTACGTGGCCACTTGGTGAAAGAGTTCCCGCTTTGATTTTGGGAAAACGTATAGTTAAAAATTAGACTGTAGAGGTTTTTACTATAGGCTGTAGACTTAACATTTTATTTAAAAACAAACACACAAAGCACTACGCACATCACGCTATAAAAAAGTACCTTATATTTCGAAGCTGAATTTACATGTTGTTGGTTTTCAAAATAAAACAAAAGCCTGCACAAACACAGGCACCAAGTCGAGTGTCACCAGATGTGATGGTGGACAGAGGAAGCGGAAATGTGGAGGTCTGGAGGAAGGACAGGCCACGGAGAAAAAGGGAAAGTCTACACAAGAGAGGTGGGGAAGGACGAATGCTCTGCAGGGAAGTGAACATCAGTGTTATGCAGTGAAAGTACGTGCCTTAAGTTTATGCTGGAGAAATTTTTTTTTTTGCATTTTAGTGAATTCTGAAAAATTACTTTGGAAGAAATAGACCCACGATTTCGGAAAGGATTGATTTGGGATTTGAAGATTGTGCAGGTTGTCTTGGTGAAGCAGGATAAAAAAAGTTTCAAGGTTAATTCTGCTATAGTAGTGTGGCTGAACAAAAAGTGGAGTGAAATGAAAAGAGTCAATTTAATGATTTGTAGAGGAGGAATGTTGCGCAGGGGCACTGTTAGGGGCTGAGCAATCAATATCAGAAATGTGACGGGAGAGACGGTCCCTTCCCTGCCCCAGATAGATCTTGGGGCAATCGGCGCAGGGTAGGGCATAGACAAATTGTGTGGGAAGCGGTCGGGTGACACGTGGTTGTTTTTTGGTAAGGAGCTGTTTAAGGGTAGGAGTGGATGTAGGAACTAGAAGAACGTTAAATTCGTGGAGGAACCGGTGGATGAGGTTGCTAACCTCACCAAGGAAAGGGGCGAACACTGCGAAGGGCTTAGGCTGGTAGGGGCGCGGTGGGGTTTGGGCCCATTTAATGTTGCAGTATTTATCAAGAATGATAGGGGGGGGGAGGTACCCAGCATGGAGGTATTTACTTTTACGGTTACTGAGTACAACTGGTGCATCACAAGGAAATTGGGTGTTGCGAAAGACTCGTCTGATTTCACATTTTAACGAGGAGAGTTTGATGTGCAGGGGGGTGTGGGTATTATAGTTAATAACACGGGAAATTTGTGTCGGTTTGACATAATGTTGAAAGGTTACAAGCCCCGAATGAAAAGAGAGTTTAAGGTCCAGGAAAGCCAACTGACAAGAGACAGGGTATTCAAAGGTAAAACGCAAAGACGGGTGGAATGAGTTATAATCCTGAGTAATGTCACAAAGAATTGATGGGTGAATTTGGTTGTAAATGTCGTCGACATACCGGCTATAGTTGTAGATTTCAAACCGAGAATTAAGTTGTTGGTCAAGTATATTGAGTGCAATGTATTTATGCCCTTCCCTGCGCCGATTGCCCCAAGATCTATCTGGGACAGACGGGGCAGGGAAGAAATATAACTGGGACAGTATTAGCATAATTTTTGTGGGAAAATGCTCCACCCTGTGTCACAGTTTAAATCCTACACTATGACGTATAATCAGGAGAAACATAAAGGAGGGTTTCCCTAGGTATATTCTCATGTTCTGCCATTCGTTCAGAGTCGCGACCTTATGCGGCCATTTGGGAAAAGAGTACCCGTCTTTATTTTGGGAAAACGTACGTTTTAAAATTAGACCGTGCAGGTTTTAGTCTTCTGTACAGCCGTACCGGCTGAGAAGACTATTAAACGACTTTGTCCGTCCGTCCGTCCGTCGCTTTTTTCAACTTGGTAACGGTACCAGATATTGACGACCACGGTTTACAACGTTAGATTCAGTGTCGAAAGTTAGTTAAATAACACGGCAAATTAAAACATCGTTACCTCCTTATAGGTAATAGAATTCTTCGACGTAACCAAATTAAATAATAACGTTTGATCGTCGAATTGAAATCCTAAGGATAACAGCCATAAAAACAAAAGCATTTTAGGTTCGTTTAAAATAGTTTCGTCGCATTGTTGCATGAATGAATGGGCTTGCTGTCGAACCAGATTCTCCATTAGGCCTATCTGCTACTACCGAAATTAAAACTACAGTTAAAAAATTAGGGCCTAAAAAATAAAAATTAGTCCTAAAATCACGTTACCACGGCAACGTCAAGTTGATACGAGTCGCTACTGGCTTCATCAAGAGCATCTCTGCCGTCACTTCCCTACTACCACTGATCTATATAGGCTATACGTTGCGCGTTACGATGTAATACTGTGACTGTGTGCCCGATGGCGCACCGTGTTGCAAAAATGAATAGGTTACTATAGAATCCAAATCTCCTTTAGCTGCTGCTTACGAAATTTAAGCTGCAGGTAAGAATTAGGCCTAAAAGTTGACAAATACGCCTAAAATCTAAAATAGGCTTAACAACTAACAAATTTTTAACCGGCAATTCTGTTGGTTACTGCGTTAAGATTATATAATCGAGATAGCTGTTGTAGTGCGTAATAGAGGTCGCCTCACCACTGGTAGTGGCTGAACTGTACAGAAGACCGGATGCGACTAGGTAGTCGCTGTAGCCGCTTGTTACTTAATAAATATGTGTGAAAAATATTACTATAGTCTATGGACATGGACTGGACATGGCCTGACTGTATGACGCCACGTTTCCTTGTATTATGAGTGCAAAAAAAATGTGGACATCACAGTTGTAGACTCTGGGAGTGGGATATTTACATGTTTTTGCACTCGTAGTGGAGAGAAATATGGCGTCATACTGTCAGTTTACTGCAAACATAATGTGGAATAGACTATAGTGTTGCGATTCATCTAAGGACGTGTTAATTCGCAAGCAGTACCGTATGCACGACTTGATGCGGGGCAGGAGTTTTGTTGCCATGGTCGACTGAAGCAGAAATTTGCTTGTTTTGACTCCCGGCTTTACACCCAGTTATTTCGCGTGCCAGAAAGCTCACGCGTCTCAGCACTGCGTCGGTAAAACAAGATTTAGACAATAGTACTACATCTAAATGACCTGAAGCCAGGACGCAGGAAATGTTTTTCTCCCAGAAGACCTTGCGGGTGGCAGCGGAATACAAAGCGAAAGTTATAACTTGGATACTCCTACTACATCTATACACATCTATATACATCTATCGCATGGTGTAATAAACAGATTGAAGTGGACGTAACTAATTGCCCGACATGGAAAACTGTAATGAGATTTGAGATGAGTTTCCTGTTAATGCTGTCTAGTTCATTGGTAAAACTTCCGGAAAAATGGAGTCGAATATACATACTGACGAGTTTTAATATGTAACTAATAACTTTACTTCACTAACTTGTTTTTTTAAATTGTTGAGGCACTTCAAGTGATTTGTTGTTGTTGTTGTTTCTTTTAGCTTCCTGCTAGAAAGGTCAGCATCTATAGGTGTAAAATTAAGGTGTTTTAAATATAAGAGCCCTTCAAGTTAGAGTGCCGAACTCCCCATTATTTTTAAGTGCTACCTCACTGCAACAACATTGCACCAGCGTTTGATGGATAACAATGCCCAACTTAGCGAATTTTTCTGCTACAAAATTCTCCCATTGTTTTAACGACGCATTTTAGTAATGGAGTGATTTTCACGTAGTGGTTATCTGGTAGGTAAGTCTGTTGGTGCAAATAGCTGAGGAACCATGATGACGGTTCAAGCCTGGACATGGAGAGTACATTATTCGGCCTGACCCATAACGATTTTAGATGGTTGATGAGGGTGTTACTAAGCGACATTGCCGGGTGGGAGGGGGGGGGGAGGGGTGCTGCGTGTTCTTCATATAGCCAGTCACCGTGGCGCGGTTTTTGTACGTAGGTTGAGACATCTACTGGCAACTAGTAGCAGTTTTCAAAATAGTAATTGGCATTCTTTAGGCGGTAACTAACGCCCTCGACTGACAGAAAGCCGCAACAGGAAACTACGGAATCATCTGCGTTTTCGGCGGCTATATTCTTTACTATAGTCACCTATGCTATTTTTGCATCCAAGATCCATCCTGTAGTGCGATGCAACAAGACCTGGGAAGTGGTCAAATTTTTATTAAAGGGGCGAGCGCGTCGTTTCATTGCGTCAAATTAGGGTAATCAGAGTTCGTCATTCCTTGCACTCCTAAGAATACAACTCTGCAAAACTGTAACTATCGTTGGCTTTAAGCAAGAATATATCGGGTTTGGGAGGAGAAGTTGTAACTGTAAAAAGTCCCTATTGAAACACGTTAGATTCGTCCCCATTAGTTCTGTCCGAGTTTTCAGAGGGCGCCACGTGTTCTATCTCGTAATTTTTGCTCATTTTTCAGGCCAAATCTAAAGTAAACTAAATTACAAGTAAGCTAGGCTAAATAGTAATTAAATATAAGCTAGTTTCGTTTAGTTTAGTTTAATTTTAGGCTAAAAACTGAAACACATAAAACATAAAACATAAAACACATAAAACATGTGGAGCCCTCTATAAACTAAGACTGAACTAATGTGAATGTATCCAAGGGGTTTCAGTATGGGTCTCAAGTCACAAATTCTCCTCCCCAACCCTATAAATTCTTGCTTTCAGCAACAGCGCGCAAATTAGGTGATCAACTTCGCTCTGTTTTCTGGACAATCTACGTAGACAGTTGTACAACTGATAACTAATTACAAAGATGAAAGATAATACCTAATAAGACAGTTAACAACGCATTCTGCGGCTTTGAGTTGCGGGTTTTGACTGGCTGCGTTTGGCTGTTTTGGGGCCACGATGTGACGTCACCAATCCTGAAGCGTATGTCAAAGATGTGATGACGGGTTTGCAAACAACGGAAAAAAAGCTCTGTGTTTACAATATTGCCGTTGTTGTCAAAATGGCAACACCAAAATGAAAATAAAACAACGAAAAAAGGTATATATTTTAGCAAAAAAAAAAAACTAATGTAACGGAGATTCAGTTTTTTTTTAGTTGAGGTTTTCGGCAAGCCACGACTTGCATTTTATGGACGCGATTCGCATGATGACGTCACTTCCTTGGGTGGCCGAGTTGAAGACGTCGCTTTTCGCAGCGTGGCTTGAACCGGAAGTAAGTTCGCCACCAGGAAAGAAGCTTACTTGTGCTTTTTGTCATACCACATATCGTTCTTTGTTTGACTCATTATTTTGCTTTGTTTTTGTGCTCCACTCGCTGCAACGTGGAGATCGTACGGGTTCTGACATCGTCAAGTGATAGTGATTAATTCTGCGTATTTTAATAAGTATGATAGTACGTACATCGTTCACACTAATCTAAAATATTTTACTTGTGCGTTGCATCCATATTTTATTCAGAAACGTGTATTAAACTGTGTACGTTTTCACTTAATACCAAGCGAATGTCAAACACGCCTTCGCCTTCAGATGATAGTTTCAAAACGCTTTAAAATGAGAATAAATAATTTTAAAATAACTTTAGGCCACAATAAATTCTAAGATATCTCGTAAACTATTATAGCACAAGGAAAATCAAAAAACTTCAAGGCCAACATGATTCGGAGGAAACCATTTGAATTCGTGCATTAGCCCAAAGGAATACTACATCGTACAAAACCTAACTTGTGGAAGTTCATCGTCGTAAGTTTTTATCAATCATGTGTTATCTTCGAAGCCAGAGAAGCTATTCCTCATGGAATAAATGCAATACTTGTCTATTTTTACTAAATTCATTCTTAATTTCGGTTGTTGGAGGAGTTGTGTTTGGGGTAAATGTTTTAGTTTGTTGTTGCCGCTGGAAAATATATTTACCTGTGAATTTTGGCTTTCGTTCCTCGAGTGCTGGTGTTTTCCTCGATGTTTTCTGGTTGTTTGTAGCCGCCAGCTCAGTAACCCAAATGTGCATGCGCCAATGATTCCCTCCTATTTAAGCGCTGTGTCATGAAAGGCAAACATCATTTTTCCTCTAGTGAGCCACAGTGTGGACACGCTTTCGTTTTCCTGTTATCTCGACGCCATTTTGAATTCCAGTTCCCTTTCGCCTGGCTCTTTCGTTGCCCGAAGATTTTAGTCTCACGACCACCGAAATATCCTCCGGCTTCATGGCAAGATCTCAAGATGTCGCCTTCTGAAAGAACATCTCTTCCCCCGCCAACTCACCTGCCGCTCACTCTGATATTGTCGTCGGCTGATCGTTCCCTGGACCTTCCAAACCTTCGAACACGCTAATTTTGGCTCCTGCTGCTCTGCAAGCTTCGGATCCCGATTTGGATAAGGCTCTTTCGCCCTGCAAGTAAACGATCCCTGCCCCGCTCGGCCCCATCAACGAGACGGCAAACACTGCAGCTACTTCCCCTCTCCGATGCGGTAAGGCTCCGGCATCGCCTTTGGATTTACCCCTTCTTGTAAGCAGCCTACTATTCCAATTCTACTAAACCTATTCCAATGCCATCATGCCTCACATGCAAAACTCAGGCACACACACACCTCTCCAGTTTCGCCACTCGACCTTTCGTCTCAATCTTTACGGAGCTCTACTACCCCGACTGGTCGTTCTGGCCAATCTCTTTTGCATAGAGGCATCAACTGCCTCATGGATTGTGCAGTCCATGACTTTCAGTACTGACAATGTCACACTGAACCGCCAGCTTCGCCACTCCATTGTCGAAATTCGCCCACATTTAAGACTGGGTTGCAGCCTCTGCCAGTGAATCCAGCAAACGTTCTCATTCGTCACAGTCTCAAACATCAAACAAGCACCTATCCTCCCCAGCGAAGCCACCGTTTCAGCGATCTCCTTTCGCAGACCCTCGACTCTACCTCCCCATTCATCGTCGTATCAGCGTCCACCTCCTCGACATAGATGATGAAAGCGACCTGGCTTCGGCGTCAGTCCTGCTGCGTCAACAGAATTCCGATCTCCCTTTCGTCGACCCTAATGAAAGAGATTCCAGTCATCGCACCAACTTCCAGGACAACCGTCAAGAAGGTGAAGACCCTTTCGGACCTTCTCAAGACTATCGAGGATACAGTCCCTGAACAAGCCATCTGCAGCCGATCAAGCTACCACCATTAATTGTAGCCTGTCAACTGGCTTCGGCTTCGGCCTATGCGATTGAAATCTTAAACAACGTGCTGTTCTTGCAATGGCTGCATTCACTTAGGAAAAGGTGAGCCTCTTGAACTAGGCAAAGAACCCCCTCCACCTCGCCCTAGCCGAGAAACATGGTTTTTTTAACCAGTTGGCGATGTCTCAGCTAACGCAAGAATTTTCTACACCTACCCTCAATCCAAATTCCTCACTGGCAAAAGTAAAATGGATTTTGGAACTGCCCCTCATCTGCCCAAGAGATTGGAGAAGCTTTATGCGAAAAGCATTATGTGAGAAGCTTTCGTCAGGTCCCACCACTTCTGAAGTAAGGCAGCTATCTTTCATCTCCCAGCTTTTCCAGAAAGCCTGTTTTTCAACCTACCACTTGATTAATTACTTTACAAAAACCCTCTTTAAATTGACTTTTCTAATGAGAGACATTACAGTGTCAAGGGCTGGATTACGGGCGGAATTATGAATAGAAAGAATTACAAGTGGAACTTAGGGCTATTGATGTTTATTTGTTCAGGATTTGATGTTAAATGTACTCACCTGCCACTATCTTTTCTGCAACAAAGCAACTCTAATGGGATGCATGCTGGCTTAAATTTGGACTTGTGGAGGAAAGGGTAAGGGGAATTTCTAATTACAAATATCGAAAGTGACTTACTAGTTTGATAGCTGGGAATGGAATGGAAGCTTTGGAGCTGGGATGCCAAGGCATTGTTAAGAGAGTGCTGTGCTACACATTGTTGTAGGCATGGTGAGTTCATGGTTACAATAATGGAATTTTACAATACAATTGCTGCTGAACAATACAATCAATATTATTTTGGTTTTTGGAGGGAAGACAAACTAAGAAACAGATTCGGATAGCAAGGCTGTTTGTGAAGTAATGTATATGGTCGTCCAGAGTTAACTGACAAAAGACTTAGCTATACTCAGCTCTATTCCTACAACATCGCCCTACAAATGGCTCCAAATCTCAATGACTCGACCAAGCATCAACTATGGAATCAACCTATTCACGAGTCTGACACGCTCATTCATGGTCTGATCCCAAAATTGGCACCTCTTCTTGACGTTTTTCAGAAACCGAAAGAATCCCTTTAAACCCTTTCACCACTGCAACAAGGACAACTCGCCAAAACCAAGACACTACCAAAACAACAGCGATGGCTCTTTCAACTGCCACCACAACGACAAGCAGTCCTTTCATGGCAAACCTTTCAACAGAGGTATGGGCCATAACAACCACAGCACCATCCCCGACAGGCGCAGCCGTTATTCCGCTCCAGAAGCCAAAGGAAAATCCTTACAACCAACAATGACGCACAGTCTCTTTCGTCGTTACCAGTCAGAGGTCGACTTCGTCACTTACTCCCAGCCTGGGGAAGACTCACCTTGAATCAACAAATCTTATCCATCATTCATCAGGGGTTTCATCCCACTTTCATCAGCAAACCACCACTCATCTCACCTCCTCCTTAGGAGTTTGCACCTTCTGTAAACAGTCGTCTCTCGTCCCAAATTCTGAACCGCCCAGATGCAAGACACTATAAAAGAATGCTGCAACCCGCTCAAACCAAGCTTTTACATCTCAATCTTTTTTCGTCCAAAAAAATCGGGCGGCGAAAGACTCATCTTCAACCTCAAATCGCTCAACCGCATTATGGAAAATTGCCACTTCAAAATGGAAACTCTTTGCACCATTCGCCAATCATTAAACCCAAGCGACTGGACCATATCAATAGATCTGAAGGACGTATACGTTCAAGTTCCACTACATGCGTCAGCTTATCCTCTTCATGTACAACAACATAGTCTACGAGTTTCAGTGCCTTCATTTCGGCCTGAATGTAGCACCCAGAATCTCCACCCTCTTATTGAAGCCCATCTTGGTTCATCTTATCAAAACCAAATCGCAGCAAGTGCTTATCTGGACGATTGGCTATTGAACAACCCAGACACGGAGCAACTCTGTCTCCACCGAAGCTTCACAATCAATCTTCTCCACCAACTAGGCTTTGGCGTAACCTTAAAGAAATCAGGACTCACCCCAGCCATAGATTTCGTCTTTCTAGAGTGTCAGTCAGCCTCGCATCTGCTGCAGTAATACCCTCACCAGGCAGAATAGAAGGCATGATAACCCAGGCACGTTCCTTTCGTCAAAAGCCGAGACACACCCTCAAGGAGCTCAACTCCCTCATCGGCAAGATGGACTCCATGACGGGAGATTGATGACCATACCTCTTCATCACTACCGCAACGAAACATGGGGAAAGCTACCAGATCAACCAAACCTCTCTCAGCCAACAAACGAACACTTTCCGATCGAGACCCTTCTGTGGTGGTCAGATGTCCGCACCTTCTCGCAGACTGTTCCACACCACGAGCCCCATTCAGACCTTCTTCTCCTGACCGATGCCTCCCTAGAGAAATGAGAAGCATAGCTCGCCACGAAACATCAGGCTCATGGAGAGATCAAGGTCAAATCAAAACCACATCAACGTCCTAAAACTGAGAGCTGTTCTCAACGCCCCACGCAACTTTCATCATCTGGTCAAAGGGAAGGTTGTCCAAATGCAAGCAGACAACACAACAGCAGTGGCTTACATTCGGAAAGAAGGAGGAACAAGGTCCCGCCAACTCCACGAAGTAACCTCTTCAATCTTCTGGCTGTGCATAGAACTCAAGACGACCATATGGCAATGTGAGTAAGGTTGGCGCTAATGACCTTGCTCTCGACGTGCTATTAAACCTCATTCCCCTCCTTCATACTGCCTCTCCACATCCCGGGCAACAGGAATGTGATTACAGACTGTCTTCTTCACCAAAAACTTCCTTCAGGAGAAGGGGCCCTAAAAAAATTCATCTGCAAATATCTTTTCAACAATTGGGGCACCCCAATTATCGACTTATTCGCCACGAGGCACAATGCCAGACTTCCCCATTTCGTCAGCCCAGTCCCAGACAAACGAGTCTTGGCGGTAGACCCACTGACCTTCCCGTGGTGGAAACTCTACACTTACCTCTACCCTCCGTTCAAGCTTCTATCACGAGTCTTCCAAAAGATAACTCTGACACAAGGCCAGTTTCTACATAAATTTTCCGGCCCCCGGGTAGGGCCAACTGAAATTTGTTTCCTTTACCTGGGAAAAGATATAGTACCTTTACCCACCCTACCTCTCTTCTTGAGTCACCTCCTTGACGATTTTGAGAGGAAAAATTATGCCTGCCTTTTGCACCGCGGCTCCTAAATAGGAGGGATGCGTGCGCATGCGCATTTGGGTTACTGAGCTAGCGGCTACAAGCAACCAGAAAACCTCTTGGAAAAACACCAGCACTCGAAGAACGAATGCCATAATTACAGGTAATTTATATTTTCCCAGGCAAAAGAAACAAATTTCAACCGGCCTACCTGGGGTCCGTCGAATTTATGGTTTTGTCAGAATTTTGACTTACTCGGTGGTGCTGTTACCTTTATGTTAAACTCCATTCTTATTCTGTATTTTAATTTTTCTTCACAACAATTTTGCTAATTGTGATGCGCAAATAACATGTCGCCCACTCGCAAAAAAAAGTAATTTAATTTACCATTTCAAGTTCTTCTCACTGCAGATTTACACCACCACCAACAGTAACAGCAACAAAAAAAACTCGACAACATATGGTGCTGTTTCAACTTTGCACTGGTAACACTAATGCGATTTCAACGCTATGCATTCGCTTAGCTTTGAAACCCTCTCTGCTCAAAAAAGAAGCAAAGGGAGGCAACACACGCACAAAAAAAAAGGGAAAAGTTTTTTATTTCGTTAGCGCAGTTAGCGCTCCGAGCGAAGTAGAGCGAAGGCATATCTTACAGGCAAGTCTCTAGCGGTGAAACCACCGGCAGTCGACTCACGTGGAAATTTTTCAAAATGGCGCCTCCCTCGAGACCAATTAGAACGATAATTTAATCTCACTGACTCGTCTAAGGCGTTGAACTAATGAAAGAGCCAAAATGGCTTCGGGCTCGGAGGTTCTAGAGGGTTCCTGGCCTCGGCCTTTCCCTCCGTGTCTCACAGCAACAGGGCAATGCATTTTCAAAGCTAAGCAAAGCACTCCATGCATTGTACGTACATTGTGATGTAAACTTATGAAGCTTCCGGGTGCCTGCCTCATAATAATTATTGCGCCTTGTTTTCCGAGAAGGAAGGTGTTTTCTGTCTCCAGGCATTTAAACAGTCCACTGGAGAGTAATAATGTGGTTGATGCTATGCGATATGTCATAAGCTGCAAGCTGATTCACGTCGAAAGAAACCATTTCCGAGGATTTCTTATTAGGCCTACGTATTTTCTGGTAGCTTTAAAAGCTTATAGTTATCACTAACGTATATGGCACCCCAGACATACAGCATAGCTTTAGGAGAATAGATTTTGTATAAGCTGACTTAAAGGAGACTGCCACTAAATGACAGGCAACAGCGTGTAGAGCCATTTATCGAGTTCTGTCTAGCCCTTACTTTCAACAAGCGAAGGAACACACAAATTAATTTCTTTTTATGAAACAAACAAGTGACGAGCCTCTTTAATTATTGAGTGTAAAGTTGGTGCCAGTGGTTCCCAGAGGAGGGGTTCATTGAGGAACCACTCCTCACTGGCATTTTAGGGGGAAGGAGGAAAAATACCGATGTATTTATTGTGTAACAACAACACACCACCAGTCACCACGACGCAACATAACCCATAAACAGTCAACACAACACATAAATCCAGTAAAATACAATAAAAATATATAAATTAGTTATAATTTTATGCACGGTTGGATATTGATTGAAAACGAAACAAAACAGGCGAGGCTGTTGCAGCACCCGGCTGTTATGACTGGATAGAAATAAAGCGTGTGGCAATAACATGGACGAAAGTGTTTGTTTATTTGTTTGTAGGCGGTGTGGGGTGACACCCCAACTATTAGTCCTAGTCGGAAATATAGGAGTACCATTTTTTTTAATGGAGAGGGGGGTGGGGGATAACTGCTCACTTCATATTGAGGGGGGGGGGTAACTCCTCACTGGACCAGGGGGGATAGGCACCACTGGTTGGTGCATCCACGTGCACCAGAGAGCAAGGGGTAAGGTTAAGCCTAACGACTTCACAGGCGCTTTTCTCCAGCTATCGACCGTTTTGAAACGCAGATTTTGAACCACTAGGTGGTCCAAA
>JAHWFP010011987.1:6885-22774 GCA_023313725.1 Lithobius niger | reverse complement strand
GGCTGCTGGCTGCTGCTTCATATGGCTCCCCAATTTGCGCAGGGCCTTAGGTGTTATCTGTTTTATACAGCACGCACAAGTTCACCACGAACTTCGACCCGTCGAATTAACTACTTTATTGCTTTAAGTTGGGACCCAGTCCGTGATTTGAATCGGAAAATTTGGGTGGGGGGGGGAGGGAAACTCTCGCCTCGGACTAAAGGATATTGACATCAAACCGGACGCGGAACCGGTGATTCGAACAGAGCGGCTGCGCCGTCTAGATTAGTCTGTAAATCCGAATACGTGCATTAGCTGAGGAATAGGGTGCTACCTACTGACGAAATCTGCTAGTTACGTCCCGTTTCGCCAAACAGAAAGCTGATTAAAAGATTTTTCCTGAAGGGCATAACCCGTTTCGCCAAAACCCGATACGTCAAATACTGTACACGAAATTTTAGGCACACGAAATTTAAAACATGATTCCTGTATAATGATGAGACAGTTATAGACAAACACCCGTTTTGCAGAATCCCGTTTTGCAGAATTTTTTTTTTCAAATTACGTGCCTCGCTCGCGCTGCCGCGCTCGCTGCGACTAAACACATAACATCAGAAACCGCAACTAATCACAAATTCCTTCCAATTAGACCTACATCTTTAACTACTGTAATGTTAAATTTTTCGAGAATATTTTGATTCTGCGAAACGGGATTCTGCAAAACGGGAATTCCCGTTTGGGAAAGGGTAACCATCATGTGTATAACTAAATAACTTCTTAAAAGATAACCATGGCATTGACCTGTGACGACCAAGCATTCTAAACAATATTTAAAGTACACGTTTTTCCGTCTGTATTGTCAGTTTTCAAAACGCAAATAAATCAACTGGTCTTATTTAATCACTGCTTGTCTCCGTTAAATGTGTGCCTTTTAAATCCCCATTACATAGAAATAAGGTATTAAACTTCGTGTACGAAAATTTTTCTTCAAATTAGTTTTGGCGTAACGGGATTTTACGAAATGGGATTTTCCATTTCGGCAAAAGTTTTTAATCTGTTTATTTTTTTTGAGCAAAACGGAATTTACTGCAACGGGATTTGGCGAAACGGGAGTTCACCAATCTGCTAAATGATATCTTTACGCCGCTTTTCTTTATTGACCAGCTACAAGCAAGCGAAGAAGAAATTTCCGTTAAATTATTGTCAATTTCGGTGGTTGCTTCTCACCATTTACGGAGCATTTTCCTTTCGAGAAGTGTTCATCTAGTAACCATGACAACGAAATATATAAGAGGATGCTTCTTTCCCGGTTCGAGTTACAATGCCTAGGAATGAATTTCTACCGTAGTTTTTTTCCTGCAAACGATACCGAGAGCAACTTCATACATGTATAATTTCACACATATTTTTTTCTGCCTTTAAGGTGGCGTGATGACTAAACTTTAGGAATTTTTTTCTACAGTTCTAGTTCAACTATCGTTCTGAAAATTTGCGTTTGGGTAGGCAGTTGATAAGACTTACAAAACGAGCCTAATAATTTTAAATTTGGAGCCAAACTTTTATTTTTTAATTGTTGAAAAATAAAACATCGCTTAGCGTATCATACACGGCGATAGCTGTGTATGTATATGATTGAAGTCCTCTCTCCAGCAAAACTAAAACTATTAATTTCTCCGTTTCTATTCAATATATTTCGACCAAACTTGGCCAGATAGTAGATAGCAACTTTTGCCAACTTTGCACCAACTTTTATGCAATTCCGTGCAAGAGTAAAAGTAGGGAGCCACACGTAAAATTTGAAAACTGTTCACTTGTTGTTGTTGTTCTTCGTTTTCTGTGTGACACGGTTTCAGAAAAAAACTACTGCACCTACCTAAAATCTGCAACATGATCTTAGCCAGAAATTTCCCTGGGCTTCATCCTCAGAGAAACCACTTTTTCGATTGGTCGATTCATTCCGGAGTTACGGGTCCCTAAACGATCATTTTGATTGTTTTACTTGTTTTAACCATTGTAATTTGGGAACAATGCCAATCAGCAAACTTCTGATCCATTCTTCGTACACGTGTTATGGCTTTGCAAAAACGTTCTTGTTGAAGGGCAAAATGAAAGTATCCGTGTTTCAGCTAAACGCATATAGATTTAAACCAAACTAAGCTACGTTGTCGAAATTGGCAGCTAGAAACGATAGGATGGCGTATTTATTTCGTAAATGCAGGCTTTCAGTGCTGAGTTGAATTGTTTCAAAGTGGCCAGCAACAATGCATACATAAACCTTTGTAGCACGAAGCCATAGCCGTGCAAAAGGTAAACGGTTACCAACAAAAACGTCAAGTGTGCCGTAAAAAAAGGGTTATATGATTGAAGTTTCACTTTACTTGTTAAAATGTACACGGATAAAATTTGGATAATTTTTAACTGAAATAATCAAATGTACAATTGAGAAAATTGCATCTGTTTAAGTGCTGTTTTGCTTAACCTATCATTATTTAAAACGTAAAGCACAACAGCACTTAAACTGATACAATTTTCTCAATTGTACACCTGATTATTTCAATTAAAAATCATCCAAATTTTATCCGTGTACATTTTAACAAGTAAAGTGAAACTTCAATCATAAAACCCCCTTTTTTACGGCACACTTGACGTTTTTGTTAGTAATATACTTTTTCGCTGAACTGAAATGCTCTAGCAATATTCGGTTGGAGTTTTGAAGCTCCAATGTCTGTGGCTACATGCTGAAACTCAGAAAAAAAGTTTAAAAGTACTTTTTTATCTTTTGAATATTTTCCATTAAAAAATCTGGTTTTCTTCTTTTTTAACGACCTTTCAAGCTGGTTACACCGTTTATTATTAAATTTCAGAGTCATAGGTTACTCCCACGGGCATACTGGGCAAAACAAAACTAAAAAAAAAAACTTTTAGAATCAGACGAGAAATTTGAGAGAAAAGGTACACTATGTGTTGCGGCGCGCTGCAGAAAAAAGAAATGCCGTAAAAATGCACTAAAACGTGAGAAACTTATGTGCGAAGAATGACAAACGTGTAGGAAAAACACATACTTGCAGGAATCTCAATGCCCTCCAGGAACTTAAAATTTATCCTGAGACTATTCATACCCCATATTTTACATTTCTATCGCGTTTTCTTTTGATTTTAGTCTCATTTTTAGCCTTCGATGTGGTATGTGAGATGGGCTGCTTATCGATCCGGTTTAGTCCATCTTCACACAGCTTGCCGAAACACATCCCATTTTTTTTCAGCACTAGTTTGTTTGCTGAATGGCCCTTATTATAGACCAAAACAGCACATCGTACACCGAAATCACTTTGAGTACGTAGAAAATTGCAGTTTTTGTACAACTTTCCCAGCACATCAACATTATACGCAGGAGTGACTCAATTTACAAGTTCGGAAGCATGCGCAGTCAACATTTATTTTCGTGATGTTAGAGAAGGAAATTCGTAAAAATAAATATGCAGATATGTTTAGCAGACATCAGGCTACCGAATTATGTCAAAAAAAATTTTAAAAAAAGAAAAAGAAAATTATTTTCAGCCCTCATGCCACCTTAATACATTATGGAATAATTTTCTAAGAAAACGCACGAATTTAAACGAAATGAATTAAATAGAATAATGCGTGTCAACGTCTTCATTGCCATAAAAAAATCCAGGAGTGCAACGACAAAAGATTAAAAAACACACTTACGTGATGTCGAAATATAAGTATGCTTTTTTTATGTTTTATTTTACTCCTTTTTTTGCGGCGCTCCTGGTTTTTCCGACGTTAATTAAAATATATTGAGCGACGACGTGTGCTTTTTTTCTTTGTTTTTTTTTTTTGCACCGAGTAATATTACTCGCCGATACTCATGCGAACATAGAAATTCCATTACTGCACCTTCGACGTAACGAACGAAAGAAAAATTAATAAACTTTTTCATAATAGCTATAAAAATTATTGAGAAAAAAATCGGGTTCTCTATAGACTATCAAATCTCAAAAGCATTATCGGTGTTTATTGTATTACGTTTTAAAGATCAGGGGATGGATGATGATTAATCGCTCGTTTTTGGTGACACACAAGATAACACAACTTTTTTTTTTACCGTCTGAAGGCAAACGACCATATTATGTAAATATCCAAACCTTTCTTCTTTTCAACAAACGCCTAATTAACTGCAAATTAAAGGTCAACGTTGACAATTTTCCCTGGAAGAGCTCAATTCTTGGCCGTATACTTTACCCCTAAAGCAAAGGGGTATATTGCAGAGAGGTTTTAACTCAATAAAAATACATTTTTCAGATCTTTGTTCTGTTTGTAGCTATTGAAGATAATAGCTGCAAAGATGGAATTTTTTTTTATGGTGCCTCCGTTTGAGAGACAGCAGCGCTTGAGGATACTGACCGCTCTGCCATCTCTGCTGCTATCTGCCTCAAAGGTTTGCAAAGGGTTTTAACGAGCGTTAACCACTCCTGGTCATCTGCCCAAAGCCCTGAGGCCCTATCTGCTATCTGCCTACACCATGCCGAACAAAGCACCACACAACAATGCTCGTTTCCTGGCTCTTGACAAGCAAAGTTTTCATCACAACCTGCTTGAAGAACATCGACATAACACTGTTTGAGGTCCATCCTGCGTTCACACGAGTGTTTATATAACAGATTTAACTGACTCGTTCGTCGTACTATTTCTTTCCATGTTGCAGCAACGGATTGTTCATTTCTTTTCATCTTCCAAAACGATAAACACAAGCATAAAATAAATTTGCTTAATAATCCTGATAGGTGAAGACGTTGTTTAGATTGAAAGTCAGCCAAACGAGGCAGCACCATTCATTGCCGAGAAAAATCAAACGAAATGGGGGAAAAAACGTTAAAAACTTGTTTTAAATGCATTAAATTGTCTGTGAGACGGATACCAAATTCTTTCCTTTTGCTTTAGGAATCTAAAATAAGGCCAAAAATTGAGATATTCAAGTTAAAATTACTGAAAAGTGCCGTTTATTGAACGAGTACCTGAATTTCGTCTCTGTAGAGCTGGAAAACAACCAAGTCTTTTATGAAAACTGTAAATTCGGCCATATACGGGTGTACCATTTTTTCGAGTTTATCAGCATATCTTTTTTTTTTTTTTTTCTGTTCTCAGTATATAGTTCGAAATTTGATTTCTGTTGTTTTAATTCGGGAATGCTCGAACTGACAACCCAATTCGTCCCCAGATCATTGACATAGGGTCTTTATCACTATGGCCAGTCCTCCACTGGCATAAAGATATTAAGATCACAGCAGTGACAAGGGCTCCATTCGACCGAGAATGCTTGCGGCCATATGAAATGGCGAAGGAACACATAGGCTCAACAAAGAATTAAATAAATATATACAAATCGCTGTATACAGCGATAATCACACACAAAAATAACGTATTACGTAATAATGTATAACGTAAAAATAACGTAAAAATAACGCCACCTTTATTTTTCAGAAGTCTTTCAACGGAAATTTTCAATCGTCTATGTTTGCCAAATTTAACTCTTCCGGCGCCCAACAGTCGTCTCAGAACTGGCACGGATCGGAGAAATCCGACTATCTAATTAAAATAAAGCATTGCGATGGCCGTAGGTCGATGTTGACGCATCCTGATTGCTGCACAGTGCTCTGAATATCTTCAGGTCGTTCATGGCCAGTAAACTATCTGGCCCGATCTACAACGAATTAGGGGGGGTAGACAAAATGGACGCCACGACTGTCCCATTTCTTGAAGTCCGTTCGGGAATTGGTAAATCGTATAGGTGAATTTTTGTACGGAGAGTCGCGACATCTATTGGCAGCCAGTGGCAGTTTTCAAAATAGAATTTTACTTTTACGTAAACTTGCGTAACAAATTTTTATTATGTATTAAAGCATTTTTAAATAGTTTTTAAGTTATCACTCAGCCACAATTAAGCTATTTCTCAACGCTGGGGGGAAAAAAAAGCAACACGTTCGTGTATCCAGAAAGGGTTGCGGTGGCATTTTTGTACGGACGGTGTCGCCCTCGGTTGACAGCAAGCGACAACCTAACGAATCATCGCATAAGTGGCGTTTTCGGCAGCCATATTGTCAACCCAGTCTCGTAATGCTATTTTTCATCCAAGATCCGGCCAGTATACTGTAGAGAGCCCTGGGTCGTTAGAGGTACTTGCTCCTTTGCCTTGCCCATCTAGGGTGCGCCACTAGCACGTGATGTGCGGGCCTCAGCCAACCAGAACTCGGAAAAGAACACAGAATAAAACGGGAAATAAGGTGTACATTTTGAGCAAAAAAGTATACGAACAGAAATATTTTACTTTTAAATCTTTCTAGCAATACTGAGCGAAGTATCCGTATAGGCCCTTATATGCAATGCAAACTCGTCTCAGGTATACAGCTGGTTAGTCTGTAATTTCAAGATGGCGTCAATACTGATCTGTACCATCAAGCGGGACGAAACAGTCAGTAAGAGGAGCTTCGAGTCTACTGAGAGAATGGTTTCTGTAGCTTGTCATGGATTGAAACGACTATACAAGCACTTAAAAGTGCCTTCCTCTATGTTAATAAAGCTCTATAGAGCAGTGACATTTGCCGCCATACTGGCACCAGATTGGCACCAGATCAGCACCAGTATGGGTTTTGGAGAGCATAACTACAAGGTGCACTACATAAAAATGGAGGGAAACACAACGGAAGAGCGGATTTCTTAGGCTTAAAATAACGTTGTTTTGTCCAACAACAAAACTCGCGCGTTTTAGGTCTAAGAAATCACTCTTCACAGCATCGGCTACAGTATGACGCCCTTCTGTTTCTCTCTGCAGTGCCCCTTGTAGCTAACCCATTAAGGCTCCAGCATAGAGTTATATACAATAATACTACGTCGTGTCACTGCTCTATACGCGTTGGATGCACGAAAATAATGAGAGGATAACCAAACCATCACGAAATTCTCACCATTCCTGTTTTGGTCACGAGACTTCGTTGTCTCACGGTACGCTTGCGTTCATATCAAAACTGTCTGGTCTGTGTCTTCGTCTGTAACTTTGTACACAAAGAGAGCTATATACATAGGCACTGCTACGAAGGGGATGTTAAAAACTGTTTAAATATGTACAGAGGGTTAAATCCTTTTCGGCCATCACTGGTTCGGAATGTTTCCTCACAAAACAGCCATAGTGCTATTTGTAGTCCATGGTCTTTTTAATATCTACGAAATACTGAAAATTCATCATAATAATGAAATATGCAAGGCTACGATATAATGAAGTCTATAGACTAACACCGTTCATGAAATCTACTTTTTCGCCCATGGTCGCTCAAGTAGCAGAAATAAAAACTTAGTTTTCAAAGTTGGTGATCAGAGAACGGCTGAATAATAACTTTCCCACGGAGACAAACGACATCACGCAGCAATAATGCGATTTTGGACAGAGCACCTATGGAAATGTCGACATTAGCTTCAAACTGCCAAAGAAATATGCCTACCCGTTATTATCGGAACCAACTTAAAGGGAAAATGACGCCAGCAGCACGGTTTTTTCTTTACTTGATATACCAATTATAGGCAGTAATGGTTGATGATCGTTACCGAAAAAAAAATTGTCGCAACGCATTTAGATCTTTTAAATTATTGTGTGCGTGGCGTATCTGAGTCCTGCAAGTATTTTATGAGTGGCTACGTCTTCCTGGAGGAGGCGGCTTTAATCGACGGCCGCCATCGTGTTTGTAACCATCTTGGATATCAGAAAGGTACTCTGCAACGTACAATCGATTATCTGTGTTCCTTCTGCAGCGAACTCAAGATAGGCTGCGGACACTATAAAGGCATATACCTCCCAGCGCCATTTTTCTCGATCCTCCACATCAAGTACGGCCCCAAAGGTCTATTTACTTACCATTAGTCTTTCCCTTCCTAAAAATCAGTTTTAAAATGTGGCGTCTGGGAGATTTTCTGTTGAATATTGTTAACTATATTTAAGAACGATCCGTTCCTATATGATCCTTTGCGCGCCTACAATGACCTTGAAGTTTATCCGTGTGTGCGCAGTACTAATTTTAATAGTTTGCTAATAATTACAATGAGATCAAAATTCTAAAAGACTAATGCAGTAAAAATTAAAATTAATTATTCCAATAGATCGCCGAAGCAAAATTATAAGACACTAGTCTGGAAAATTATAAATTGTGATTTTAAAATACGAGAATCATTCCGGTTTGTGACGACACAATTAATGCGTTCACACTGGCTTGTCTACTAGGCGCAATGCCAACTGAGATAGTAGCTAGGGCGTTTTTCCATGCGAGGAACGATGCAACTGTCTCAGTTGACCTTGACTATGGTAAATGCGCGGATGCGATCGGCTCGTGGCTGTTATAAGGCAGGCGGTATGTTGCTTTAAGACAAAGTTATTAGTGCATAACAATGTCGCCTTTATTAAATCAGGGTAATAAATATCAGGTCAGTGCCTCCAATTATAGGACTCGTGTCATAAAATAAGGCAAAGATCAAACAACTTCTGGAGTGAATCCGAACATACTCTTCTGCTGTTGTTTGCTATTTAAACTTAAAAAACAATTGTAGAATGTGCAAACTAAGAGACGGAAAGTGCAGAAATATACATAAAAACTTGATGTTTCGGCTCATCTCAGAGCCATTATCAAGAGTAGCAGGTAAAAACGAATTACAAAAAAAAACACTAGTAAGCCATGAGTCAAGTTGCAAGTAAAATGTCCACCTTAACAAGGCACAACTTGCTAGGACGTGTTAAAAACGGACAGAACCTTAAAATTTTTCTTTTATTTTAAAATTAGAGGGGACTTCGATGTGTGCTTGTGGCTTCGTTTGGTGCTGGCCATATACGCACACATCGAAGTCCCTCTGATTTTTAATTTTACAAATTGTTTTATAGTTTTGTCCGTTTTTAACACGTCTTAGCAAGTTCTGCCTTGTTAAGATGGACATTTGACTTGCAACTTGACTTATTTTATTTGCAACTTGACTTATTTTACTTGCAACTTGACTTATTTTACTTGCAACTTGACTTGACTTATTTTACTTGCAACTTGACGTATTTTACTTGCAACTTGCCTTATTTTACTTGCAACTTGACTTATTTTACTTGCAACTTGACTTGACTTATTTTACTTGCAACTTGACTTGACTTATTTTACTTGCAACTTGACTTATTTTACTTGCAACTTGACTTATTTTACTTGCAACTTGCCTTATTTTACTTGCAACTTGACTTATTTTACTTGCAACTTGACTTGACTTATTTTACTTGCAACTTGACTTATTTTACTTGCAACTTGACTTGACTTATTTTACTTGCAACTTGGCTTATTTTATTTGCAACTTGACTTGTCTTATTTTACTTGCAACTTGCCATTTCTTGTGTTATTTGTAATTGTTTTTACTTGCTTCTCTTGATAATGGCTCTTAAATGAGCCGAAACGTCGAGTTTTTATGTATATTTGTGCACTTTTCGGCGTTTACTTTGTAACGTTTACGTTTACGTTTCGGTGATTGTGTTTACTTTGTAACGTTATTTAGTATTTTCTGTACAAACGCATTAACCCTTAGGGGTACCATAAGCGAACGCTACTATGGGGTCTTTTTTAGTACTTGGTTCAGAAACGAGGTTGAGTCTCTTGACTTGATATCCAGGACGCTCTCCACTCGGCTGTACTTTCTTGTGAACACTGTTGAAAATATCCGTAAAATTGCGATGCAAAGAACTGGTAATTTATTTCCGATTTTTTAACTCAGGGATGCCACCAGGGATCGTTAGTTTTTCATATTTTTTTCACTTCACCATGCAGTTTTCATATTTTTCAAACTACTTCGCACACAAATTTTAGACATTTTCACATATTTCACGTCTTTTTTTTTTCACAGCATAGTCTATTTCCAAAGCACGAAAACGTATTCAGTGGTGAGACGAATTCGGGAGCGCGAGCACGTTGCATTTTGGGCAGAGTGGGGGGGGGGGGGGTCTATTCCGAGCTTTTTGCATATTGCTTCCCCAGTGCCTGCTGATTTTGCTGCCTCCGTTGACGTCACAATACAGCTAAACAGTTTACGCACATGCGCACAAGCCAAACCGGAAATGCTCCAGTGTGCGTGCCTCCTGTGACGTCACGTAATGAACTTGGGAGTGACCAACCTTACTATATACTATCGTTCCACCAATCTTGCAGTTTTAGTATTTCCTCGAACAAAAGAAGAGCGACATTTCCGCAGTACAAGTCACACCGCCATCTACCGACAAAACAAATTCCAACGCAGGTAAATGAACTCCTCAAACTGCGAACATTCTACCGTAACGGTGCTAAATTTATTTATCGTTTGTTGCATGATGCAATTTTTTTTATCAAAAAATCCAAAACTTAACATTTTTTCACCAATCTCGTAAATTTTTCATATTTCTTCACACTTTAACTGGAGCACTTAAATTTTCACATTTTTTCACTTGGTGGCATCCCTGCAAAAGTGTCGGCAACGTTCCAAATTGAAAATTGATCTGAATGCAGAGAATTGGCTTTGGGCACTAAGGTGTTGTCGTATGCCCTCTGTTATTACACATGAAACACGTGTTCGCATCTCTAATCATTATTCTGTACAATCCATCCGAAGATTACGAATTGTACAGCCTAACGATTAGAGATGCGAACACGTGTTTCATATGTAATAACATAGGGCATATGACACCGTAATGCCCTAAGCCAATTCTCTGCATTTATTTGAATTTTCAACTTGGAACTTTTCCGGCACATTTAGTGAAAAGAACTGTAAATAAATTATTGTTCTTTGTACTGCAATTTTAAGTAATTTTTTTAACATAATATAATAACAGAATATAACAGAAATTTATTTTCAGTTGTAATGTCGCAAGTGCGTAGTTTTTTAATGATATATATTTTCTCATCCCCGAGTTGCATTTCGAAGCTGAAAAAATACCATCTCCTAAGTAGTTTTGTTTCCCACAAGATTCATCACAAACGTGGGGGAAACGGCCCGACTCACCGTGAAGGCTGACGATTATTATTGGACGAACATTACCAGCCAAGATGCATCAACCAAAGTGCATATGTGTTTAATTTTTAATGAAAATGCTGTTTCTTGGATTTAAAATAGAATATGATCCGTAAGATTAATGTGTTTTCGAAACCTTATTTCAAACTATATAAGGTTAATTTAATAGTCGTGTAATATTTTATGCACTGTGGTTGCCACTACTGCCGCGCCACGCTTTGAATATCAGCAACGACTAGGCCTAAGGGCGGGTTTACGCAACGACAATTTTCTAGCTCGCTAGCTTTTACTTGGTTAATACTAAATCTGACGGCTGCTTCTCGCCACTATCGGAGAATGTGGCTTTCAAGTTATCTACACGTAGTAACCAAGGCAACAACGAGGACGTAAATCTCTTCGCGACACGGCGTACGATGCGTGCAACATGACAGCGTCGATTTATGACAACTATAGAAAACAATTTTTACTGCAGTACAAGATGACGGCCTGATTTCCGAATACCGGCATTCGATGGTTTGTCTTCGATTCGATAACCCCGAAATGGACGCCATGTTGGATTTTGAATTCTCGCTGCGAATAGCTATTTATTCTACCGTCGTTTCATCACTGCTAGAAGCTGTTTTTTTCAGGGAGAATAGCAAATTTTGGAAATAGCGTGAAATGGTAACTTTGTAGCAATGTTTAAAAAGACTGTTGCACTTTGTCCTTTATCCATGTCGTTATTTATTTATAATACATTAACTGTGTTGTCTATTAACACATTCATTTAATAGAAACAGGAAAATAATCGTAAATAAATAATGGTAGCCTAGCAAACAGCGATCGGTGAGCGAGAAGGTCTCGTTGCGTAAACGCGCCCTAACACAATTGGGCGAAAGCTAATGCTAGGTGCTCGCTCTGTCACAATGGTAACCAAAGATTAATCGTACATTGTTAGGAAGCCAAATCAGGCGTCACTTAACTATCAATTACGTCGTGTATGTTTAGAAATTGGTTTGGTCGTACCAAATGTAGTTTTGCCATACTTGCGTTATGTTGCGGAGGCCAGGAAACCAGACGGTTCGATTGTAACAACAATATGGAGGTACGAATCTGACATTTTAATCTGATAAAATACCCGGCGCTCTTTTTACCCGTGTTAAGGAGGCGTGATTGGCCATTTTTCAGCTTCCGTTTACCAGCATCCCAATACGTTGACGTTAGAAAATTATGAAGGTGCTAGCTGAAGCACGGACGGTTGATGTTGAATACACGGTTTGCAACACTGGTTACGTGTGGTAGCTCATGTGTATTTCCATATTCGAGCTGGTTAAGTTTCTTCAAATTGTTGCGCACACTGCCTAGCACACGATGAATTTTGTTTGCTTTGCTCACTCAATCAGCGCACCCAGTGACTTAAGTCCCCCTCCACAATGCTAATGAGCCCCTCTTTCTAATAATCACTTCCATTATATTCTTCTATGTTCCTGTTCATGCTGGCGGATCTAAAGAAGGCTCAAGACTCTCTCTTAGCCCCTCCCCTTAGAGAAGCATGCTGTCCTGAAAAGATTTCTCGCAATTGCACTCCCTTCAACCAGATGTGTTGGTCCGTGGGCCGTTGCTGGTCAGTGCCTGCTGACCTCATGTGTATTACAAAAAAACCTCATGGAAAACTTCCCCGGTATTTTACGAACTTGTTTTATAACGAAGAAACCCATTCATCAACTGTATTAATACCATTCACATGCAAGGTGTCATCATCTCACAGAATCAACATCACACAGGGTGTGTTATAAACTAGAGGGAAGAGTGAGAAGGATTCCTCTAAGCCGCGTTCTACAACATCATCAAAACACCACTGCCTCACTTGTCGTTCTCAAGATTAGAAAAATTAGCAAAAATCGCTGCCACATCTAATTTGAGCGAGAGAAACTTTAGTAACAACATAATACAGATGCTTATTAATCTCTGTTTAATTGGTTATGTTTCTAAATTTAGACATTTTCCATATCTCACTTCCTACAGTTTAGAAACATGACCATCTCACCTATACTACTGGTGATGGCAGCCATGTTGGATCAGAAAGTGAGCGAGAATAAACCTGCCTCACTTTCGTTTGCAACATCTCAGCTCCATGACGTCATAGTGGGAGGAGTTTGGATCAGTCGCCTCGAATTACGAAACAGATCTCACGTCCCTCTAGTTTAGAAACACCTCCACAGGCACACCAATAGCAGCCACATCCCAGAACAAAACGTGTAGCACCATCTGTAATATGTATAATGACTATTGCCCACTTTTACCCGAAATCTCAAATCCACCTGAGAAAGGTCGCAAGTGGCAACTTCTCCCATCCAGGTCGATCTGTGCACTGCTAGGCTAAGTCGAGAAACACACCATTTCCCAATTAATGGCGTCCGTAGACATCTTACCAGTTAGTTTTACCTAGGATTATTATTTGTTGGGGAGGATGCGTCATTCACTGCGATGAATGTATCATTGGTGTGAGAAGCGATTTAGCGTGCTAGCAGCGCCCTCCTAAAAACCAAGGTTAATTAAATAGATATATTCTTTTACAAGGTTGTTCCGTCCCGACCTCATTAACGCGCCCCGCCTATCATGACGTTGCTCGTGACGTCACTGTACTGCCAGCTGATCGCGGAGACGGCCAACAACACAGGCGGCAGGCTTAAATATTGGACGATGTATCTCGCTAACAACGTTTATGAGAGAAAATAATTTTTCTTAGCATTATTTTTTAACGTTACGAGTATAGTATAGATTACAGTGAATGTGAAAAGGAAAAAAATGAGCTTTTGAATTAATGAATTGTGCCAACAAAGCAGCAGATCGTGTGCTTGTTTTCCACTATTTTGGAAATACTGTAGTCGGCCGAAATTCGTTCAGTCTGCCGTGTGTTCATGAAATCATGGCGGGGAAAAATTTATCAATGAATTTGTCAGTGCATTATTCCGGAACGGACCAAGGCTATTATAATATTATGGTATCTGTAAACGGAAAACGAGCGCTATAATAATTGTATAGTATGAAACAACTGCCAATGACCGTAAATATTTCTGTTATGCTGCAGTCATGGTCATGCATTATTGCACCACGGTTGTTAGGCCTTGATTTTTTTTTGAGGGGGGTGGCGGCCCCCGGGAACACCACCATCTACCCACCCCACTGACATGAATACCCGAGATAGTGAATAACTAAGGCATTGTTATATAGTTAAAAAAAAATGCAACATTAGGTGCATAATTGCAGACTGCTGGGGAAGGGGATGGCTTACTGTATTAGCTGATTACCCTACTACCTGGGACATTATTTTTAATTCATTATGATCCTGCTCCCCCTCCCCAAAAAAAAGTATATTTCGTGAATGTGCGACAGCGCAATTACACCGCAGCACACCACTAGCCAACAAACGCAGCAAAGTAAAAAAAGGAGCACGTTCCCTTCACGGTAAAATTAAAATCAGAAAGCTCACCTAATCTTATTTACACAGATCGGGGTGTTTGTTGTTTGCACGTGTTGGTATTTAGGTTTTCATTTTTTTTTTAATGAAGATGACAAGAAAAATCCTAGAAACAGGGGCGCATCCAGGAATTTTCTTTGGAAGGGGCAAACAAAATTGAAAAAGGGTCCGAAAGCTAATACTTTTTATTTTTTTTAATTTCAGTAATTTTTTTTCAGGCATTTAGGAAGCTTACTTTGAGAAATTTTACTTAATAGTAGTAAATTCCTTATTTATTTGTTCAGCTTCGATGTAAATAATTTTTCTCACTTTCTTTTGGGCGGGGGGGAAGGAACACTTGGCTCAGTGAACGAATTTGTGTTTCTGAGAGCCTGTAAAAACCAATGTTTCCCTACTTGAGGCGAAAATGAAGGGCCTTCTGATGTCTGTAGAAAAAATATCGAAGGTGCTCGATGTTGGATCTTGGGAGGGTTAAGTGCTCTCCTTTACCCCCCCCCTCCCCTTGGTACGCCACTACCTAGAAATATAAAATCTCTTTAATCTGAAAGTTTGTAGTACTTTGTTTATGAATTGAGATGAATATTTGACGTACCAGTATCCAGCAACCTATATTTTCAGAAAATAATTCAAATTAAAAAAGCCATTAGGGAAAAATCAATACGCAGATAAAAGTCATAATAAAATCTTATCTAACCTTTAACAACAACACCACACAACAAATTTAAAATCAAATCTCTATTCCAGATTGAAACTCATTCCTGCCTGGTGAAATTCGAACCAATGCAACTGATTTCTCACTTATTTTGTACATGTCCCGCTCAGAACAAACTAGAAAAAAAAAAGAAAAAAACACGTAAGTTATTTTCTCTGGATGTCCTTTTTTTTTATCTTGTTCTGAGGTGGGGTTGGTATAATAATAAGTGACAAGTCAGCTGTCGTGGTTCGAATTTCACCAGGTAGGGAATGAGTTTCAATCTGGGATCGAGATTTGATATTAAAATTTTGTTGTATGGTGTTGTAGGTTAGGTTCGGTTTGCACTTTTGTTCTGAATTCATCAGATTTTTTTCGTTTGGATATTTAAATTTGAATTTTATTTGTTATTATAGACAGGTGGAAATAACGCATACGTAGTACTACGTATGCTTTATTGATTTCCTCCTGTTATATGTTACCAGTACGTCAAATGTTCAAAGAAAGAAAGAAAACCGGCAAGACCAAACAAAAAATCGAAGGGAGAAAAATTTCTATTCTTTGGATTTTATTTGCGTATGGATATTCTTCATTTTGATTTTTTGTTTTGTGTGTTTTTTCCTTTGTCATATGGATTTTTTTAATGTGATTGCCATTTACCTCTTTGTTTATCAATGGCGCACCGAGTGTGTGTGTGTGGGGGGGGGGGG